>APFE031425370.1:69707-88725 GCA_000404065.3 Pinus taeda
TTGCTCTCTTTTGCTTGTGCAGGTGTTCGTCCGCGAGGATAGCGGAGAATTGTGATCGGCTGGAGCGAAGGAGCGAGAGGATCATCTCTTCGACAAACATAGCGTTGGAATCCAAGTAGGTTTCTTTTATCCACTTGTTGATTACAACTAGGAACCTGCAGTGTAGCATTGTTTGATTGTTGCTAGACCCCGTTGGGCTAGTAGGGATCGCCTCTATCCGTAGAGGGGATTTACCTCTCCAACAACGAGGAATGGCCTTCTCTGCCCTGTTTATAAGGCTTTGTCTAATCTTGTCCAATCTTCTTAAACTCCCTTTTTTATTATTTTATTGATGAAGCCACTTACTTCCTCCAAGTGATTTTTTCCCCTTTTTATTAATAATAATTTGCCCCTTTTTATTATTAAATAATATCAAAATTCGGCAAAAATCCTTAGTCCCCTTAGAAATTTACTCTCTTGCTAGCCTAAAGGAGACAGTTAGGCAAGCAAGAATGATATCTCAATGCTCAAAAAATTAAGAACATTACAACCCTACCTGCTCGAAATTGCTTGTCCTCAAGTAATTTGAGTCTCGGATGCTGCAATGTCTGCTCTCCTTCCCACATTGCATCCTCCAAAGGTAGATCTTTCCACTGCAAAAGATACTCCCTAATAGTCTTGCTCCTTAACCTTCTCTCTCTCACCTCCAATATATCTTCAAGGATCAACACTAAATGCCCTTCCTCATCCAATGGAGGCAACTCAGATGAAGGAAAAACATGTTGACCTATTGCTTTCTTCAAGCAAGTTACATGAAAAATACTATGTTCTTGCTTCCCTCTGGAAGATCCAATTCGTAATCCGCCTTCTCCCACTCTCCTGATGATCCTGTAAGGCCCATAGAATCATGGCTTTAACTTCTCCACACCTTTCTTCTTAATGGTGGACTGTCTGTATGGTTGTAATCATAGATACACCATATCTCCTACCTCAAATCTCTTCTCGATCTAGTGTCGATCGACATACAACTTCTGTTGATTTTGGGCTATGTGTACATTGTCCTTGAGAGCCTTGAGGATATATTTGCACTCTTGGATCCAATCTTTGGCCATTGGGGTCCAACTACCTCCAAACACAATATCTACAAATGATAGAGAATCGTAGCCATATAATGCTCTGAATGGTGACATCTCAATCAACACATGATATGTGGTGTTGTAGCAATATTCTCCCAAGTGCAACCACTTCACCCAAGCCCTTTGTCAGTCACATGATTTCTCAAATACCCCTCTAGCCATTTATTCACTATCTTGTTGGAAATACTGAGAGGGGGGGTGAATCAGTATTCCTTAGCAATTAGCACTTTTAAATATTTTTAGAGCAGTAGTTAATCTTCAATTATTATTAATGTTTATGCAATAATAACAGTAAATAAAAGAACACATTAGGCACAAGAATTTTAGGTGGAAAACCTCCTCCGGGTCAAAAACCACCGAACGCTTTTCTAATAAATTATTTAATTTTCAACCCCAATTGAAATGAAAGCAACAACTTCCGGGAATTCTAGAAAATCATTCTTCTCTAGATCCCACTTGAAGGATGCCCCAATGCCCTGGTTTCTTCAGTAACCAATTGAATGGATGCCCCAACACCCTAGAGAGCCACAACTTTCCCTAGCACCACCCAACCACCCTTAAGTGTTCATAGGCCCCAACTTGTAGGCGACTTCATACACCTACCTAGCACCTCCCTTCCACCCTATAATGACTGAAATAAGACAAGACTATGGATTCCCAAACCAGGGACAACAATCCACGATACAATAATATGTACAATGATTTCATGCACTTGTCCAAATACCCAATGACTCTATGACCTACAACCCAACCGTGACATCATCCCAACAGTGACTCCTATACCTTCCAACACTGCCTCTTCGACTCTAGACAGAATGAATCTTTCACAAATGACTATTTTACAATCTTTACAATGATGACTCTTTTACAAATGACTCTTTCACAACTTTACAATGATGACTCTTTTACAAATGACTCTTTTACAATGATGACTATTTTATAAATGACTCTTTTACAACTTTACAATGATGACTCTTGGCCTTAACAATATTTCACGATATCTTGATGGCTGTCATGTCTTCAAGTATGTCCCGCTGCAATGCTTCCTAAGGTTTGATACTTCTGCTCTTGAATTCTTGCTTGATGTTGTACTTGAATCTTCCTCTACCTGCATGCAAAATTTTCCTAGCGAAACCAATCCCAAAATAGAACAAAATACCCTTCAACTTACCTCTGCCCACAAAACACATGTAAGTGCATAATAATGAATAAATTAAAATTAAAATTACAATGCATACCTAAAGTGTGCTTGTCACTTTTGTTGTTGACTTGTTACAGCAGTAGACAAAGACTCCCACTCTTGATACAGGCCTGGACTCTATGCAAGACTATATCCAAGGCTGACCTAAAGATATATACAATAAAAACTGATGACATACCCTAGACTTGTGATGGACCAAGTTCAAAGTACAACAACAAAGACCATTCTATCAACTATGACAAAACAAGTAACATGAACTTACAACATAATGTAGATTTAGCAGACTTGGTGTAGCATCAAGAATATGTAGCATCAAATGTGTAGTATCAAGAATAGGACATCCGAAATGTGGTATCAAAACTAATTGTGACATATAGAGACATAGACATATAACCAAGACCCTGTATATACTTACGTTGTCCTGCAAAAACATATGTCAGAGATGATACTCAAAATTCAAATGTAAAAACTAATCATACATACCTTGATGTAGGAGAATTACCCTTGATTGTTGATGTGTGGTCCTTACTGCAGTGATCCTTGAATGCATGCTTTTCCTTGCCTTCTAGGAGCTTTATATTAAATAGGTTGTATCTATGTAATTTCGGATCTCCATGGATTGAAATTTTGTCCTGTGGTAGCCCTCTGAGTCCTCTTTCCAACCCCATAGGTCTGATCAAGATTGGATTCTTCAAGAAAGAGTTATACCCAATCTCCCACGATGACCTGATTATAGACTAGTTCAGTAGAGCGAACTTGTACGAAGTGCCACGTGTCACTGTTGCAACCTTCGACCTTGAAAACAATACCCAACAAACTACAGTATGTCCTCTTTCTATCACTATTTACAGAGTTTGAATCCAATGCTCAAAGAGAAATTTATGACGATTTTCCCAACATCACCTGTTTGACATGGAATTCAGAAGCTTGCGAAAACCCTAACTTCCTCAGATCATATCTCCGAAAATATAGCGAACTAAGATCTAAAATTAGGTCACAAGGTTCATCAAGATTTTTGATCAAATGGGTTTTAATTTTAGCTTATGATGCTTCGTAAAAAACAATTTATAGAAAAAAATTCCACGATGACCTGTTTGAAGCCACAAAATCCCTACTAGAGGAGGATATGAGGGTCACTATTTATATGAATGTCTTGAGTTGAGAGGGTCCTCAACAAGTGAACGTTGGAGGGATTTTAGGAGAAAAAAAAACATTATTAATTATTGACTATTCAATGACCACAACCAATTATGAGTGCCATGCCACAACCCCATAGGGTTTTAGCCCACTAGCTGGGGTTACTAACTTCAAACACGAATATCTCTCAACCATGAAGAATTATGTGGCGTGCCATATATCAACGGAAACATATCAACAAGAAGAATCCATCTAGAAGATCCTTGACTCAGAATAGAGTAAGTTGTCAAGTCAAAATTCCCATGCAAGATCGGGGTAGCCCCTGGTGCTGCTTGGGTTGACATCAATGACAACCACTAATCAACAATCTCCCCCTTTGGCATTGATGGCAACACAAGTACTCCCCCTGTGATCATGACA
Organism: Pinus taeda; assembly: GCA_000404065.3. Classification (NCBI taxonomy): domain Eukaryota; kingdom Viridiplantae; phylum Streptophyta; class Pinopsida; order Pinales; family Pinaceae; genus Pinus; species Pinus taeda. The sequence goes on from APFE031425370.1 coordinate 73,581, forward strand.
CCTCTTCCTATTGCCTTCTCTCCCCCTTTGTCATCAATGACAAAGGGTAACTCCCCCTGATAAACTGTCATCCTGTTGACCTATACACACCTCCACTCCCCCTTTCTACTTAGTTAGATAAGAGAAAGATTCTAATGAGAACTTGGGAGAATCCGAAGCTTTTGGCGAAGATACTAAAATTCTACACGAGGTAATGGTTTGGTAAATATGTCAACAATTTGTTCCTTTTTGCCAACATATTCAAGCTTGATATTCTTTTCGGCGGCCTACTCTCTAACGAAATGATATTTAATTGGAATGTGCTTTGTTTTGGAATGCATCATTGGATTTTTGGAGATACTGATGGCACTGGTGTTATCGCAGAAGATGGGAATAGGCTCATCAAACTTAACTTGAAGATCTTGCAAGGTTTTCTTCATCTAGAGAACTTGAGTACAACAAGCTACTGCCGCTATGTATTCTGCTTTTGTTGTGGATAATGAGATTGAAAACTATTTTTTACTTAACCATGAGACAAGGAAACCACCTAGGTAGAACTCTGCTCCATTGGTACTCTTACGATCATCAACACTTCCTGCCCAATCTACATCTGTATAAGCTTGGATGACTAGATCATTTCCTTTGGGATACCAGAGACAATATTATGTTGTTCCCTTAAGTTATCAAAGAATTATTTTGACGACAATGGTATGAGATTCTTTTGGTGTTGTTTGGAATCGTGCTACTTGTCCAGCTGCCTGCATCACATCTGGTCGAGAGGCTGTTACATATAGGAGACTACCAATCATGGATCTATACAACCTTTGGTCCACATCCTTTGATGAGTCTTGTAAGATTAACTTGCAACCTATTACCATGGGGGTAAGGACTGGCTTGTAATCTTCCATCTAGAATTTCTTGAGCATTTCTTTGATGTACTTGGTTTGATATATGAATATTCCTTTATCATGTTGAGAAATATGAAGCCCTAAAAAGTATGTTAGTTCGCCAAGAATAGATATTTCAAACTCACTTTGCATTTTTGTGGCAAAGTCTTTACTTAATCTGTCATCATTGCTTCCAAAGATTATATCATCCACATATACTTCGATAATTGTTAGGATATCTCGATCCACTTTCACATAAAGATTGTTGTTATCACTTCCTTTCTTGAATCCCTGTAGATGTAGATATTCGTCAAGACGGGCATACCAAGCCCTAGGAGCTTGCTTGAGACCATATAGAGCCTTCTTTAATCTGTAGGTGTAGTCTTCTTTTTCAGAGAGCAGAAATCCTTCGGGTTGTTCAATGTAAACTTCTTCCTCCAATTCACCATTTAGAAAATATGACTTAACATCCATTTGGTAGACCTTGATTTTTCTCAAGCAAGCATAAGTGAGAAACATCCTGATAGCTTCCATTCTGGGAATGGGAGCAAATGTTTCTTCAAAATCGATTCCTTCAACCTGTGTATATCCGTTGCAGACTAATTTTGCCTTGTTTGTGGTAACCTGTCTGTTCTCATTCAATTTGTTTTTGAAGACCCATTTAGTTCCAATAACATTTTTATCCTTTGGTCATGGACCCAATTCCCAAGTGTTGTTCTTCTCAATTTGATCCAATTCTTCATTCATAGCTGCTACCCACTGTTCATTTTGACTAGCTTCCTCAAAATTGCTAGGCTCAAAATTCGCTAATAGAGCAAGATGGGCTTGTTGTGATGAACGAAGTTGTCGACTTCTTCTGGTTCTAATTCCTTCATTTATGTTGCCGATGATTTGATTTGACGGATGATTCTTTTGACACCATTCTTTTAAAACTTTTGGAGAAGTTTCTTGTACATCCTGCTGATCATTTCTTATTTCCTCTTGGTTCATTGTTGTTTCCTTATTTGATTGATCCTATTCTAGATCTTCTTCTTCATCCTTCACAAATTCTACCTCAAGCCCCTCAGATTTTCTTGGAGAGATTATCTCATTGTTATCCTTTAGAACACCATTTTCGTCGAAAGTAATATTTATGCTTTCAACTATTTGTTATTGCCTCAGATTGTAGCATCTATAAGCCTTTCTTTTGCATGAATAACCAACAAAATTACCTTCGTCAACATTGGAATCGAATTTGTCCAATTTTTGGTCTTCTCTTTTGATGTAACATTTACTTCCAAATATTTTGAAGTATTTGACGTTAGCTGGTCTTCCTTTCCATAGTTCGTACAGAGTCATGTTACAGTTGTTCCTGAGCAGGCCCCTGTTTAAGATGAATACGACAGTATCAATTGCTTGAAGCCATAATTTATCATATAAGTTTGAGCCCTTTAATATTGTTCTAGCCATTTCCTATATGGTTTTGTTTTTCCCTTCAACAACTCCATGCTACTATGGTGTTTTGGTTGTTGAGGGTTGCCTTTTTATTCCATTTTCGTCACAGTATTGTTGAAATTCTTTGGATGTGAATTCTCCACCATTATTGGATCTAAGACATTTGATCTTCAAATTAGTTTCATTTTCGACCAATTCCTTGTAGATTTTGAAAAAATCGAATGCCTTAGAATTTTTCTTCAAGAAACCGATGGTTGTCATTCTGGTGTACTCATCTATCATTAGCATAAAGTATAATTTGTTGTCTAAGCATTTTGTTCTCATAGGATCACATAGATCAGTATGTATTAATTCCAATGGACGTGATGTAAAGTGTTCCTTTGTCTTGAATTCAACTTTTGTCTGTTTTCCGTGCCAACCAGATTCACATGTCGTATTGGAAGGTTTCGAAATTTTCAGCATTTCTCTAACTGCTTCTTTTTTGTTGATCTTGACCCAATTGTCGAAATTTATATGTCCCATTCGTTTCTTCCATAGTTAGTTCTCGTATTCTTTTGCCAAGAAACACCCTTTAGGTGTCTGATCCAAAATGTATATGTCATTTGGAGCTCTGCTCGCTATAGCCACAATTTTACCAAACTTGCCTTTCCTAGTTTCACATTTCTTCGAGTTGAATAGCATCGTGTGCCCTTGACCGCACATATCTTGAACACTGAGCAAATTGTGATTCATATTTTCAACCAGTAACACATCCTTTTCTAATGCATCCTTGCTTCCAAGAGTGACCATACCTGTTCCTATGATGTTTGAAGCCCCGTCATTTCCAAAATACATTGTTCCATCCTTCTTTTCTTTCAAGGATATGAATTTATTTTTATCTCTAGTCATATGCGTTGAGAAACAGTTGTCAACATACCACACGTTTCTGTTGCTTTGAGCCTGAAGAGCGAGAGCACACCTTTCAGTTTTCTTTTTCCATATTTTTTCATTTTGATTTTGCGTGAACTCCATTGGAGAGCTTCCAAGTCTACAATATTTAGCAATGTGTCTGAAATTGTTACATTTGTAACATTCGACATCATCTCTCAGATAATCAAATCTGTTGATATGTTGCTGAGTTCTTGAATATACATTTCTGAAAGATCTCCTAGAATAATTTTCATACATGGGACATTCTACAGCTCTATGTCCAAACCTTCCTCATGAATAACAGTGACCATAAAAGATAGGTTGATACCTGGGAGGAAATCTTCTTCGAGGAACTATCTTCCAAGGTTCTTCCTGCGAGTCTTGATCCCTTGATCTAGTTGTGGGATCTACCCTTTTTGCATATCCATCTTCGTTAGTTGTCATAGAAGGACTTGACTCCTTTTCAGATTTTTCTTTGTAACCAAGACCAATCTTGTCACTGTATGATTGTTGGTTGCTGATGAGTTCGTCCAAAGCCTTTGAATTGTTGGTGTAGTCTTGAAGAGTTTTTCCACTTTTTACTTCCTTTCGTAGAGAAACTATTTCAGCTTCCAATGCTTCTCTCTCCTTGTTGCTTTCCTTTACTTCTTTCCTGAGTGATTCTTCAATTCGTTTGTATTCTTCAACCTTGATTTTAAGATTGAGGACATGTTCCCTTTCTATCTTCAATTCATCTTCAAGAGTGTTAACATGCTTCTTTTTTGCCTTGAGCTCTTTGATAACCCTGCTTACTTCATTTTGAAATTTGACTTCAGTCATTTCTTCTTCTTCGTCTCCTTCTTCATCAAGTGCCTCTTGTTTATTATGCTTGGACATAAATAATACTCTTCTATTGAATTCTTCTTCGTTATCACTGTCTTCTTCGGATGAGGAACTATCTTCTTTGGAGAAGAAACTTTTCTTAAACCATTTCTTCTTGCCTTGCTTGTTGAATTTCTTAGGACTTTTCTTCCCTTTCGTAACACCCTCATTTTTGTGAGGACATTTGGCTGCAAAATGCCCAACCTCACCACAATCAAAACATATTAATGGAATTTTACCTTTGAATTTTCCCATACATGTTCTCTTTTTCCACGTGAAGTAGGCGTTCTTCTTCATCTTCTTCCTTTTCCTCATCCTTACAATTGCAATTTTTTGCTTTCAGAGTCTACGTGTCCTTACTATTCTTCTTGGATGCGGAAAATGTTGTTTATAAGTGAAACGTGTCATCCTCTTCTTCAAGCCTCATTTCATATGCTGTAAGAATTCCATGCAATTCATCTATGTTGAGATTGATCAGATTCGATCTATCTTCCAAGATAGATACCTTAGGGTTAAATCTTGTCGGCAAGGTTCTGAGGATCTTTCGAACAACAATTTTCGTTTCAACAGGTTCTCCCAAACCTTCCAATGTATTTGTTGTTTCATCAACACGCTGAAAGTATGCAACATTATCTTCATCTTCCCTCATTTTGAGTTGCTCAAATTTTGCCCTGAAAATTTGAAGCTTTGCTTCTTTCACCTTTGAGTCACATGCATATATATTTTCAAGCTTGCCCCATACCTCTTTAGCAGTTTTTCAACTCAATACCTTAAGATAAACAAATTCGATAAGCCCATTAATAATAAGATCTTTAGCCTTTGCATCATATACCATATTTTTCTTACCTTGTTCATCCTAGGTTGGTGTGAAGCCTTTGTCAATGATTTCCCATACTTCATATCCTTGCGCCAACAAATGAACCTGCGTTCTTCCACTCCAAAGTGCATAGTTATTTCCATTGAACAAAGGAACTCTATTCTTAGTATACTCCATGACCTCCTTCTAGTTGTTAGACTGCTACTGAAGGAACCAAGCTCTGATTCCAATTGTTGGAAACACTGAGAGGGGGGTGAATCAATATTCCTTAGCAATTAACACTTGTAAATCTTTGCATAGCACAAGTTAATCTTCAATTATTATTAATGTTTATGTAGTAATAACAGTATATAAAAGAACATAATAGACACAAGAATTTTAGGTGGAAAACCCCCTCTGAGTTAAAAATCACCGAACGCTTTTCTAATAAAATATTTAATCTTCAGCCTCAACTGAAATGAAAGCAACAACTTCCTAGAATTCTATAAAAGCATTCTTCTCCAGTGCCCACTAGAAGGATTCCCCAACGCCCTGGTTTCTTCAGTAATGAACTGAATGGATGCCCGAACAACCTAGTGAGCCACAACTCGGCCTAGCACCACCCTAGCACCCGTAAGGGTTCATAGGCCCCAACCTGTAGGCGACTTCATACACTTGCCTAGCACCTCCCTTCCACCCTATAATGACTGAAATAAGACAAGGCTATGGATTCCCAAACCAGGGACAACAATCCACGATACAATAAGATGTACAATGATTTTCGTGTACTTGACCAAATACCCAGTCACTCTATGATCTGCAACCCAACCATGACATCATCCCAATAGTGACTCCTATACCTCCCAACACTGCCTCTTCGACTCTAGGCAGAATGACTCTTTCACAAATGAATCTTTTACAATCTTTATAATGATGACTCTTTTACAAATTTACAATGATGACTCTTTTACAATGATGACTCTTTTATAAATGGCTCTTTTACAACTTGACAATGATGACTCTTGGCCTTGACAATACTTCACGATATTTGGATGGTTTTCATGTCTTCAAGGATGTCCCGATGCAATGCGTCCTTTGATTTGATACTTCTGCTCTTTAATTCTTGCTTGATGTTGTACTTGAATCTTCTTCTACCTGCATGCAAAATTTGCCCGGCAAAACCAATCCCAAAACAAAACAAAATACCTTTCAACTTACCTTTGCCTGCAAAACACATGTAAGTGCATAATAATGAATAAATACAAATACAAATTACAATGTGTACCTGAAGTGTGCTTGTCACTTTTGTTGTTGACTTGTTGCAGCAGTAGACAAAGATTCCCACTCTTGATATAGGCCTGGACTCTATGCAAGACTATATCCAAAACTGACCTAAAGATATGTACAATAAAACATGACAAACCCTAGACTTGTGATGGACCAAGTTTTAAGTAAAAAAACAGAGACCATTCTATCAACTATGACAAGACAAGTAACATGAACTTACAACATCATATAGATTTAGCAGACTTGGTGAAGCATCAAATGTGTAGTATCAAGAATAGGACATCTGAATGTGGTATCAAAACTAATTGTGACATATAGAGACATAAAGATATAACCAAGACCCTATATATACTTATGTTGTCCTGCAAAAACATATGTCAGAGATGATACTCAAAATTCAAATGTAAACACTAATCATACATACCTTGTTGTAGGAGACTTACCCTTGATTGTTGATGTGGTCTTTACTGCAATGATCCTTGAATGCATGTTTTTTCTTTCCTTCTAGGAGCTCAATATTGAATCTGTTGTATCTATGTAATTTCGGATCTCTAGGGTCTGAAATTTCGTCCTATAGTAGCCCTCTGAGTCCTCTTTCCAACCCCACAGGTCTGACCAATATTTGATTCTTCTAAAAATAGTTATGCCCAATCTCCCACGATGACCTGATTATAGACTAGTTCAGTAGAGTGAACTTGTACGAAGTGCCATGTGTCATTGTTGCGACCGTCGACCTTGAAAACGATACCCAACAAACTAAAGTATGTTCTCTTTCTGTCACTATTTACGAAATTTGAATCCAATGCTCAAAGAGAAAGTTATGATGATTTTCCCAACGTCACCTATTTGACATGGAATTCAGAAGCTTGCAAAAACCCTACGTTCCTCAGATCATATCTCCAGAAATATGGTGAACCAAGATCTGAAATTAGGTCATGAGGTTCATAAAGATTTTGGATCAAATGGGTTTTAATTTCAGCTTCTGAAGCTTCACAGAAAACAATTTATAGCAAAAATTCCACGATGACCTGTTTGAAGCCACAAAATCCCTACTAGAGGAGGATATGAGAGTCACTATTTATATGAATGTCTTGAGTTGAGACGGTCCTCAACAAGTGAGCGTTGGAGGGATTTTAGGAGAAAAAAAAAACATTATTAATTATTAATTATTCAATTACCACAACCAATTATGAGTGCCATGCCACAACCCCATAGGGTTTTATCCACTAACTAGGGTTACTAACTTCAAAAACGAATATCTCTCAAACCGTGAAGAATTACGTGGCATGCCATATATCAACGGAAACCTCTCGACAAGTAGAATCTATTTAGAAGATCCTAGGTAAGTTGTCAAGTCAAAATGCCCATACAAGATTGGGGTAGCCCCTGGTGCTGCTTGGGTTGACATCAATGACAACCACTGATCAACATATCTTTGTCTGACCATTAGTTTGATGATGGTAGCTCGTACTAGGAGTGAGTTTTGTACCCACCAATCCGAATAGCTCCTACCAAAATACTCCCATAAAATGGTTGTATCTATCACTGACAATAGCCTTGGGCAAGCCATGTAACCTAAAAACCTCCAGAAAAATAACTTCACTACCTCAGATGCTGAGCTCCTCGAAGGAATCACAAAGAAATGGGCATACTTGGTCAGTTAATCCACCACAATATAGATACAGTATTCTCCCTATATGTAATGTTCCTAAACTATAATATAAATGATATATAAAGCATGCAAACAATTTAGCAATCAGAAAAACGAAATAGACATCGAGCAACCATGAAAATGCTGGAAATAGAGAACTGTTGAGGAATTTTATTGCTTCTTCAAGGGAAAATGTGATATAAAAATAGAATGGTGCACCTGGGCTTGTCTCAATGGACAAGCACGACAAAGCCCAAGTGAGAAAATGTTGAATTGAACGATGCCTCAATTGTTGCACCAAACTGAACTGCCCTATCTACTGACTTCAAAAGGCTGGAATCACTAATTCCTTGCTCCTTGGCCTAAACCCAGAAAAACCCAGGAAGGGTTTTAGCTGGTTCGAACTTCTAAAATTCGACCCCCAAGGAGCCCAACCTTAGCTACAACTACAAAACTTGGCCTACTGGAATGAGGTTGTAAATACTCCTAAAAAGTGCCCCAAAACTCTAAGATGATCCCTCCTACAAATATTCTTCCTTCGAGGATGAGTTTTCGCGTTGTATTTCTTCCCCTCAAGGCCCGCGAAATTGTTGAACTGGCCCTCTGCGTTGTCCTCCAAGCCCGGAATTCGAACTGTTGGGTTGCTGGCTTCTTTGACCCCAAAAATATTTTTGAATGTTGGCCCAATAATGTCCTTTAGGTTCCTTGGCTCCTCCGGCTAATGGTTGACTCAAGGTGGCTCTAACTCCCTCTGCGTGTTCTCACTGCTAGCCCAAAAATACGCACTCCATGAAGATAGTTGGGTGACTGTGCTGTAGATACTCCCCAGAACTCCTAAAAATGTTGTGGAACTGCCTTCCTAGGGTGGCACTCGAAATCCCCTGAAGTTAAGGTTGAATCTCCCGTTTGAGAGATTCATGGTTGAACAACCAATTGACTCAATTAAGCAGCTCAAGCAAACAATCAAGTAAATTTGATGTACAAGGATGAATGAATGACCAAGTGAGAGGCCCCTTCTCCTTATGACTTTGTGGGCCTTCCTTTGCCTCATGTGGGCCCCTCCAATTTGCTATTCGAATTCCCTCCAATCCATTCGAATGGCCTAGTTTGAATTCCCACGTGGATGGCCCCCACCTTCCACTAGCAATCTAATTTGGCCAAAATTTCTCCTAAGTCCCTAAGTCGAAATTGTTGGGTACTTTTCCTTGGCAAAAAAATGTGCAAAATTGTGTAGAGATAAACCTGTTACAAATGTATTTGGGAAGGGACATGACAGTCATCCCCTCCCAAATGTTGCTTGCCCTCAAGCAACTTCAGAGTTGGGTGCTCCAAAATGTGCTCACCCTCCCATGTGGCATCATCATCTAGCAAGTTTTTCCAGCATACCAAGAACTCCCTGATGGTCCTGCTCCTCAGCTTCCTCTCCCTCCTCTCCAAGATGGTCTCAGGCTCAAAAACCAAGTGGCCCTCATCATCTAATGGGGGTAACTCTACTGTTGTTGTCACTTGTTGCCCCAGTACCTTTTTAGGGCACGAGAAATGGAATATATTGTGAATCCTGCTCCCCGGAGGCAGCTCCAGCTCGTATTCCACCTCCCCAACTCACCTGATCACCCAGTATAGCCCATAGAAGCGGGGTTGTAGCTTCTCGGCCCCCTTCTACTTCAACGTGGACTTCCTGTATGGATGTAACCCGAGGTACACCAAATCCCCCTCCTCGGAATGTCTCACGGTCTAGTGTTGATCTGCGTACACCTTTTGTTGGTTTTGTTTTGTCACTAAGTTATCCTTGAGAGCCTTGAGGATGTCTTGGCTCTTTTGGAACCAATATTTTTCCTTTGGGGCTTGACTATCTCCAAAAACAACATTATCAAAAGATAATGCATCATAACCATACAAGGCACGAAAAGGAGTTATACCGATGGACATGTGATGGGTGGTGTTGTAGCAATACTCACCCAAATGCAACCACCAGATCCAAGCCCTTTGTTGTCTAGTCACGTAGTTCCTCAGATACCCCTCCAACCACTGATTAACTCGCTCTGTCCGGCCATCTGTCTGGGGGTGGTAGCTTGTGCTAGGAGTGAGCTCGGTACCAACCAACCTAAAAACCTCCTGCCAAAAGCTTCCCATGAACCTACTATCCCTGTCATTAACAATGTTCTTAGGAATCCCGTGTAACCCGTGTAGCCAAATACCTAGTGCGGATGGCAAAAAAGTGGGCATACTGGGTCAAACATCCAACCACTACATAAATGCAGTCCTTTCCCTCCATTATGGGGAGCCCCATGATGAAATCCATGGATATACTTTCCGATTTCCCCTCGGGGATGGGAAGCGGTTGTAACAATCTTGCAAGGTGAATCAACTCCCCCTTATTCCTCTGACATGCCTCACACTCTCATACGTGCTTGAACACGTCCCCTTGAGGCCCTTCCATGTGAATCTCTCCCTTAGTGCCATGTATGTTTTTCGGAACCCCTGATGCCCTGATAATGGCGAGTCATGTGCTACCTGGAGCACTCTCTCCCTCAACTACAAGATGGGCACTAGATATATGCGCCCCTTGTAGTAGATAACCTCGTCCATCACTCAGTAGCGCTCATTTGCATCAGTACCCTCCAAAATCTCGCATGCCCTCCTGTCCTTGGAGTACTGCACCAATAGTTGGGCCTTCCAATCATGGCAGATGCTCATGAGTGACAAACCTATAGGTCTTTGTGCAAGAGCATCGACTACCACATTGTGCTTTCCCCACACATACTCTATGTCGAGGTCATAGGCCTGCACCTTGCTAACCCATCTTTGTTGCCTGTCGTTGAGGCCCTACTGCCCCATGAAATGATGAAGGTTGTTGTGATCAATCTTCATCCGAAACCTGTTGCCCACCAAATACTATCGGAATTTGGCCAATGCATGCATGATGGCCAACATCTCTTTGTCATATATAGAATATGACCACTCATGTGGTAAGAGCTTCCGACTCTCGAAAGCGATGGGGTGTCCATCCTGTGATAGTACTGCTTGAACTCCCTCCCCGGATGCATCACACTCCACGGTGAAGGGCTGGGAAAAATCCAGAAGTGTTAAAACCAGACAATTACTCATCACCTCCTTGAGGTAGTCAAAGGTTGCATATGCCCCATCAGTCCATGCGAAAGCCACTCTCTTGGTCAAATCTGTTAGGGGTGTAGCCAACTGTGAAAACCCCTTGACAAACCTTCGATAATAAGTGAAGATACCCAAGAAACCCCTCAACATTGTCAAATATTTGGGCACTGGCCAATCACGGAGAGCTCGTATCTTCTCCTCATGGACCTTCACCCCATCTGCACCAATGATATGCCCTAAGTAGAGAATCTCTATCAGGCCAAACTCGCACTTGGACAGTTTGGCATAAAACTGCTGCTCCTCCAAAATACGCAGCACCTCCTCCGAGTGCTGGAGATGCTCCTCCCATGTCCTGATGTAAATCAAAATATCGTCGAAGAAAACCAACACAAATCTCCTCAACTACCTCTGGAATACATGGTTCATACATGACTAGAAGGTAGCCAGAGCATTGGTCAGCCCAAATGGCATGACTAGGAACTCGAAGTGCCCATAATGGCACCGAAAAGTTGTCCTAGGGATGTCCTAATCCCTCACCCTGATCTGGTGGTACCCTGAACGTAGATCTATCTTAGAGAAGTACTTGGCTCCTCTAAGCTCATCCATCAACTCATCTATGCGGGGGATGGGGTATCGATTCTTCAGTGTCTTCCGGTTGAGGGCCCGGTAGTCAATGCACATGCACAAGGTTCCATCCTTCTTCTTCACCAACACTACTGAAGAAGTGAAGGGACTGGAACTTGGCCTGATATGGCCCAATGCCAACAACTCTTTGATGGCCCTCTCAATCTCATCCTTGTAGACCTTAGGATGCCTATAAGGGGTAGTGATCACCACCTGCACACCCAGCTCCAACTCAATGGTGTTATCGAATCGCTTGTCTAGCGGCTACCCTGGTGGAATATCCCCAAACAACATTGCGTACCTGTCCAACAAGACCTGTATGTCTAGAGGTGGTGGCTGGACATGTCCCCCAAACTCTAAAACCCTCAGCTCAACTGCCCATGCTATGTCCCCATGTCATAGATCTGCCTCCATCCTATACTTTGACACTGTCTGGGGTGGATATCAATGCATGCCTCTGAGGACTACTGACTTGCCATCCGGCCCGTGAACTCCATCTCCAGTTTCTTCCAATCAGTAGCGACTCGCCCAAAAGAGTACAGCCATTGGACACCCATCACCACGTTGGTGTCTGGCACATCGACCACAAAGAAGTGGTCTGCCATCGAGTAATTCCCCATAACTATTGTCAAAGCAGGCACATACCGAGTGCATTGCATGGTATGGTCACCTGGTACTAGGATTGAAAAGCCCTCAAACTCAGTCATGGTGAGGCCCCTTCTCTAAAGCAACTGGGCATCTATGAAGTTTTGGGTAGCCCCACTATCAACTAAGACCGATACCTGTTGTTCCTGTATAGTGCCTCTGATCCTCAATGTCAAGAATTTGGGGACCCCGCATAAAGAAGTAAGGACTCCCCTGGATGGCGCAAAGGATGCCCCTCCCTGTTGAGGTGGTGGTGGTGGTCCCCTATTTGCCGGACTCTCACCATCTCCCTCAGCACACTCCTGCTCCAACTCATCCTCCTGGTCATTGTCTGAAAAGACCTCAATATAATCTGCTTTGCCAGCAGTGCACCGATGACCTAGTGCCTAGGGCTCCTGAAAAGTGAAGCACAACTTTCTCCTCCTGAGGTCCTTCCGCGTCTCATCATCTAGCCGCCCCTGTCCCTAGGTGGTTCTCTGAGGTGGGTGTCTAGTGTCATGCCCCTTATGTGGGAAAGGGGTCTGTGCAGGAAAAGGCGCTATGGTCTTGGGGATGCCCCCCTATAGATCTCTGGTGCACATAATTGCCTCCTGTAGTGTAGAGGGTCTGTGTGACTTCACCAATCCACACAGGGGCTCAAGTAAGCCCTTAATGAAAGTATATACCCTCCAAGCCTCTGACAAGTCTGGGACCATCACTAAAACTCGCAGAAACTCTGAGAAATATATTGCTTTGGGTTGCATGTCTAGTGTAGTTGGGTCAGCTCCCTGAAATGGGCCTCTGGATCCCTCTGGTCGAAGCGTTCCACCACCCTTTTGGTTAAATCCTCATAAGAAGCCACATTGGCATGCCCCGAGGTGGCCAAACCATGAAACCACCAGTCATGGGCTTCCCCCTCCATGTGCAGTGTGGTCATTTTGATGGCTTCCAGCTCTGTCATCCAATTGAGATGGAAATATGTGTCCATCTTCTCATCCAAAGCCTTAGCAGTGTCATCAAATGTAGGGAATTACATCCTCCCTATACTCCTCTACAGCTCATAGCTTTGCATGTCCTGTCCTCAATAGCCCTTGCTTTTCTCATTTTTCTTGAGCTTGCAGAAATCTCTGAAAGAGAGTGCTTCCTGGAAGTCTGCACCCATAGATTGTCACTCTCTAAAGTGTTATCCCATCTGTGTGGGGCCTTCACCCCCTACTGGTTCGATCTGTGCTACAGGTATGAAGAGGGCAATGTGGCTCAACTTGGCCCACTAGCTGATGGGGGTTGTACTGTCGGTGAAGGGTGATCGAATTGCTAAGAGGGTTCGGAAGTTTCCCCAAATAAAATCCTCCTTGGGTGGTTCTCTCTCTGTTCTACATTTTTATCTCCTCCAGCATCTCTTTCTGGCCCTTCGCTAAATCATTCAACGCCTTTAAGGGGCTGTCAAAATCCATCTCCTCCCCGCTCTTGGGTTCCACCATGTCCTCCTCTTCTACCACTACTTTCCCCCTGTCCTTTGTGTCTGGAGTGATTTCCAACTCTCTTTCTCTACTCCGGTACCTTTGCCTTTTGTATGTGATGTTTTGCTGGTCCCCTTTTGTCATAGGAGAAAATCCCCACAACTGAGCCAAGACCTAGGCTTTGATGCCACTGTAATGTTCCTAAACAGGAATATAAGTGATATACGAAGCATGCAAACAATCTTGCAATCAAAAAAAAGAAATGGACATTAAGCACCCATGAAAATGCTAGAAATAGAGAACTGTTGAGCCATTTTATTACTTCTTCAAGGGAAAATAAAATAGAACAATAGAATGGTCCACCTGGGCTTGTCTCAATGGACAAGCATGACAACACCTAGGTGAGAAAATGTTGAACTGAACGCTGGTTCAATTGCTGCACCAAACTGAACTGCGCTGCCCAAAAACTGCCCGATCTGCTGATTTCAAAGCACTGGAATCACTGTTTCCTGTGCTCAAAAAATTATGAGATTTCAACTCCTTTCTCCTTAGCCTATACCTAGAAAAACCCTGGAAGGGTTTGAGCTGGTTCAGACTTCTGAAATTCGACCCCCAAGGAGCCCAACCTCAGCTGCAACTGCAAAACTCGGCCTGCTGGAATGAGGCTTTAAATGCTCCTGAAAAGTGCCCCAAAACTCTAAGGTGATCCCTCCTACAAATCTCCTTCCTTCCTGGATGAGCTTTCGGGTTGTACCTCTTCCCCTCAAGGCCCACGAAATTGTTGAATTGGCCCTCTACGCAGTCCTCCAAGCCTGGAATTCGAACTGTTGGGTTGTTGGCTTCTCTCACCCCAAAACTCTTTCTGAATGTTGCTCCAATAATGTCCTTTAAGTTCCTTGGTGCCTCCGGCTAATGGTTGACTCAAGGTGGCTCTATCTCCCTCTACGTGTTCTCACTGCTAGCCCAGAAATATGAACTCCTTGAAGATAGTTGAGTGATTGTGTTGTAGATACTCCCCGGAACTCCTGAAAATGTTGTGGAACTGCCTTCCTAGGGTGGCACTCGAAGTCCCCCGAAGGTAAGGTTGAATGTCCTGCTTGAGAGATTCGTGGTTGAACAACCAGTTGACTCGGCTAAGTAACTCGAGTAAACAGTCAAGTAAATTTGATGTACAAGAATGAATGAATGACCAAGTGAGAGCCCCCTTCTCTTGATGACTTTGTGGGCCTTCCTTTGCCTCATGTGGGCCCCTCTAATCAGCGATTCGAATTCCATCCAAGCCATTCGAATGGCTTAGTTTGAATTCCCACGTGGGTGCCCTGCACCTTCCACTAGAAATCTAATTTGGCTGAAATTTCTCCTAAGTCCCTAAGTCAAAACTGTTGGGTCCTTTTCCTTGGCAAAAAAATGTGCAAAATTGTGTAGAGATAAATGTAGGTTTTAACCCCGTACAGAAATTACCTGTATACGAATTCTAAATCACAGGAAAAATAAAAATGCGAGAGCATAACACATAAAACAC
>APFE031425371.1:0-15330 GCA_000404065.3 Pinus taeda
TTTGCAGGTGACTTGGATAAGAGAAGGTCAACTTCAGGGTACGTCTTTACTCTTGCAGGTGGAGCTATCAACTGGATGTCAAAGCTACAAAACATTGTTGCTTTGTCCACTACTGAAGTAGAATACATTGCTGCTTCTCATGCTTGCAAAGAGGTGGTTTGGTTGAAAGGTTTGCTTGGTGAGTTTGGTAGGTTATAGGACAACATCAGGTTACTTTGTGATAGTCAAAGTGCAATACATTTGGCTAAGAATACGGCCTATCATAGTAAATCAAAGCACATTCCAATTAAGTACCATTTTGTAAGACAGGTTATCACTGAAAGAGGAGTCTCTCTTGAAAAGGTGCATACAAAGAAGAACTGTGCAGACATGTTCACAAAACCAGTTTTGTTGGAGAAGCTACGCTGGTGTTTGGCTTCTCTTGGCTTGCAGAAAAGATAAAATAATAATAACAGGGCATCAGGCGAATTGTTGTCAAGGTGGAGATTGTTGAGATTTTCTGTTTAAGCAAAATAGGAAAAATCTCAGCTGATACAACAATAGAATTCAGGTCCTAGATTAGCTCCAGGTTGTTGGGAGGGAGTTAATGCCTCCTATATTTGATGTGAGGGAGTTATGAGGCTGTTAGATTCTCTATGCTATATAACAGGCAACCATTCGGATGTTGCTATGAGTGTGAGAGTATTGTGAGGAATTCATGATGTAATCTCCAATTTGATTAATAAATTCCTGATGCCTATGTTTGGTGGATGTAGCCCAGATTGGTTGGGTGAACCACGTTAAACACTGTCTCTTATGTGCTTGATTGTTCTGCTGAGTTTAATTTATTTGATTGGTTGTGCACCTGAACCAACAGGCGACGGTTGCGATCAAGGGCGAGACTGAGGTGATAGAAAATTCCTTGATGCACATCCATAATTAGTGCCTCATCCGTATTCGCACGCAGGTCTATGGTCATCGACATCGTCCGTATTCGGATGCAGGGATATGGTCATCAACATGATCATCGAATAATCTTCTTCATGCCAATTAGGTTATTGACATATACATACCATGCTTATGTATGGTTGAAGGGATGAGGGCAACGTCACATCAGCCAGAGAATGGCGACCAGGAAACTCTACTCCCTTGTATAAATACTTTGCTTCCTTGGAAGCCCGGGGAGGATAAAAGAAAGGAAGAATTTACTATTAGATATTGTGTAATTTCTTTTTCTGCTATAATAGAAAACCTCATTTTCTCCAATTGCTCATTGTCAGTTTTGTGATCATGTGACTGCAGATTTCACAATACCTCGTCTAAGGAGGTAGGGTCCCCTCCTTAGCTTGTCACTACTAGGTAACATTAGTAGGTAGTTAGTATTTTCAATTTTGTTAATTTACAATTAGTTCCTATCGCTACAATTTCGTTAATTTTCTTTTTTTGTAACCATGTTAGTTTTATTTTTCTTTAATTTTAATGTTTTCCTATGATGTATTCATGTTACTTACTTATTGTTACAACTCTAGGTTACATAATGCAAACATTAATTCTAGAGTTAACAATTAAATAACAAATTTTTGTGTTTCTGGCAATCCTAGTTGTTGCTACAACTCACCTGTAGCTTAATTTTACTATGTTTACAGTAACAGTTATGATTGAGATAATATGTGATGTTTGCATATTGTTTATGGATTATTTTATTGTCATTCATTACATCATAGGCATGTTTCATTGCATTTTTATTACAACAAACCAATAATATCATTATACCTGAGCAAGTCACTTCTAGTAATTGGTGTATTTAATTTTCTACAAGTGTGTTTACTTTCATGATTTGTGGTTTAGTTTCCCTACAATTTACTTTCTTATAAGAGTGCTTTATTTCCTGCAAAGTGTGGCGTGTTTAGTTAAATCAGTGACCTATAAAAGCGCCTTTATCTTGTACTATGACTACCATCATATTACTACAACTTCAAGACAGATAACAATTTTCGCTAGCATATATTGTGCATGGCAGTTCACAAGTTCCAATGAACCTCAGATTGACAATTTAAGCGTAAAGATAATCAATTTATCACTAAGATAATTAAAAGTAATTGAAAACCCTGTCATTTTTTGTGCCATTGTCAGAGAACTGTCAATAGTATAGTCAGTTTTGTGTCAATTTTTGTGTGAATTTATTTGTTGATTTTTTATTTTTTTAAACCATATTATTTTGTTGTTTTATTTTTCTTTTAGTGTGACTTATTAGATGCCTAGGAGTAGAGACAAACTTGGAAATTTAATCAAGAAAACCCCCCATACTAATACTGTAGACTCTCTTGCCAAGAAAAATCTTGGATCTTCTACTTCCATTGTACAAGGTCTTGCTAAGAAAATTGGGAGTTGAATAGACCCAAATCAAATTGCTAATTGACTAAGACAACTTTATTGAATCTATTTAAAACAAGAGATCTTCCTCTAATTCATTTTAGAATTCAAGATCCTATTAAGAATCCAAGAATATATTACTACCTCAAGAAACTTTATCTTCTTTATCCACTTCCAAAAATGAGTCCCAATTCAAACTAGGCATCTCTAATGGATGAATCTCATTGGCTCAATGTCTTTGGACCCTATGTTAAATGCTAAAACATAGCCTTATCATGTTTGTTCACACCTAATTAAGAGACAACTTCTTTCCCTAAAAATAAAACATAGACTTATCATGTTTGTTCACACCTAATTAAGAATAAAAACCATTAAGGTAAGGACAATCCCTGAGGTTCATAACAATTTGATTAAAACTAGAGGAGAAAACACAAAAAATCTCATATAATTGACTTAAATGGACATAATAAGGCAAACATCAACTAGAGTTGCATTTCACCAAAAGGTCACTATTTTTTATTTTTCCTATGTGTTAAATTTTATTTTTGTATCATTCTATAGTTGGAGAGAATTAAAGTCTTATAGATTTTTTTTTGTAAGCTGGTTCAAAAAGATTTCTATTAATATAAAAGTTTTACATTAATTACATTGAGATAGCAGTGGTCCATCTCTTTGACACATACTCAAAGAGACTATCATGGAGTAAACAAATTGTACAACATCACCCGACTGGGGGATTTTCTTCAGAACGACTCTTTTTGCCTTTCTTTCTCACAACCTTGGTCTAGCCTACAAGAGGTGGATCAACCAAGGTAGTTTGCAGGTTATTGTTAAGAACTGAGGATGTTTCCTTGTCGGAGTCAGAAGAAGCAGATTCATGAACACGCTTCAGCATACCCAAAGAGACATCTTTTGTAACCAATTCCCTGTTTACAGGGTGCACTGGGATCCCAGTTGAGTTCTCATAAGGTTGATGTGCAGTGACAATTTGATCCTGATCTCCTGAAAGCATATCATCATTTGTGCCCTCATCCTCTTGATCATAAGGAGAAGAAGGCTCGCTCTCCATAGGGGGTCGGTCATAAGATTTCCAACTTTTTGACCTTCTATTGTGTCGCTTCTTAGTGGAGGTTAACCTAGGGAAAGAATTTTGTAGATGCCCAGTTTGAAGGCAAACACGGCACCGAAACATTATATTCTCATAATCCAGAGATTGGGTCCAATGGTAATCACCAATTTTTAAGCTTATTTTATATGGTAACCCTTCACTAATGTCAATTTTCACACAGATTCTTTTGTAGGTGTACAAACCATACTGTCCTCGAGAGGTATTTGTGGCAAGATAATGGTCGCAGGAAAATTAGGAAGTCGAACCCAAATTGGTCATTTGGTGATAACTATTGTAGAGGGATCAAAATCTTGAAACCAAGGGGTAATGAATAAACTAGTTATACCCCAAAACCAAGGTCCCTCAGTTAGTGCCTTCTGATAATCCTCTGATTCGGTGAACAACGTTGTAAAGAAACCCTTAGAACAGAGGATAACCTTGCATTTCGAGGTCCAGGTCTCATGAATTCACTTATAAAGGTCCACTGAATGTGGCCATAAACCATTGAAGCAACAAATGAGGTCATTCTCCAATAGAGTTGAAATAATCTTCTAGAGTTGGGTATGAAATTTATACATATGGAACATCCTCAGCTTTTTCCACTTGGTATGGTTTGGGCGCTACCTGGTCCTATTGAGAGTTGGAACCAGACTTGAAAGCATCCTTGAAAGAAAATGGCTTTGACGCTGAAGATGCCCCCTCACCCCTCACACCATCATTTAAGCATTCAACAAGAGATATGGAGGCATCCTTCACAATACCATAATTTCGAAGTTTCTAATCTAGCTATAGCTTCCTTCCCTTCTAAAGGAGCCTGAACAAACCCTCGTGAATTCTTCTCAATGCTTTAATTTTGTCTTTGAGCATGAATACACCGTCAATTGTGTTGACCTTGAAGCAGACAAAGATTGGACAAGAATTGGGAAATTTTGGAGAGAACTATCCTTGTTTCCTTCCCTAACTAATTGATGAATCATTTCAAACACGTTACTTTATTTCTCACATGTGCCATCAATAGTGGCTCCATCAAGAAGGTAGTGAGGATGAACGAAGGCATGACATTTGAAATCTTGCAGACCGGTGAGGATTTCATTCCAAACAAGGGTTTCGAAAATATCGACAGAGCTCCGTCAGAGAGGTCGTGAGGAAGAGCGATGACATGACTTTTGAAATTTTGCAGAACGGTGAGGGTTTCATGTCGAACAAGGGGTTCAGCAATATCGATATAGGCTCAATCGAGGAGGCAGTGATGAAGAGCAAAGGGTCCTTTTGGGAGGTCGTGAGGAAGAGCAAAGACATGGCGGTTGAAGTCTTGCAGGCTGGGGGGGGGTTCATGCCAAACAAGATCTTCAGCAGCGTGAAAAATACGCAGTCCCTGTTTCCACACTCGCAGCGCAATAACCAGCCCACAAACCATTGAAATTTGCTTCCATGGCATGAAGTGTGGAAACCTATAGCGCAAAAGTATCATGCACATGTAGGTGAACGACGAGGGTTTGAAGCCTTCGCTAACCATGAATCTTCTTCCAAGATTATCCACTGTGGGTGGAAAGATTATCAGGCACATGCAGGCGAATAGCGAAGGTTTGAAGCCTTTGCTCGCCATGAATCTTCTTCCAAGATTATCCACGGTGGGTGGAAAGAATATAAACCAACACGCATATTAACTTCAATTAAAGTGTTATATGAGTGGCGAAAAAAAGGAAAAAAACACACAAAAAGATAGAGAAAATAAAAACAAAAAGCTTCCAATGTGAATTTTTATTATTTTGTCAACAAGTATGTTTATTTCAAAATAAGTCTTACAGACTTCTAGTTTGATTATTAGAAATTATTAAGTGGATGGTAGAGATTTAACCTCCATGGAATGTGCTGGAATATTCATAGTAGTATTCACAATTCAAAGGTTAAGATTTATTTTTTTCAGAAGAAAAAGCATCATGTTATATTAAGAAAATATAATAGATCATACAAGAAAAACTGTGGATCGTTGCCGCTTGGGCGCATCATAGAGTCTGTAGCCGTCATGTAATCATAGAGAATTGATGGAAATACATATAAAGAAATACATGTATGCGGAAACCTGTGAACAATGTCCAGAAAAGAAACAGTGTATTGTGATCATTGTGCGTTGTTGCTGATGTAGTCGTGGAGAGAGCAAATGCAAGGCAAAATGGTGCGGAGAGGAGTTTTAATGGAATCAAAAATTCGATGGTTTCGCCATCGCCATATGAACCACACTGTGATGATGAGGAGTGGGCGGCGCTTTGCAGGTTGAGATGTCCACCAGTTGAAAGCGGCCTGTACAGAGTCAAATTCAACATGAGGAAAGCGGTATAATCGGGCAAGTTCACACCATATGTCCAGAGTGAGTCGGCAGCAGAAGAAAATGTGAAGATTTGACTCTTCATCTGATTCACAGAAACAACATCTACTTGGGCCGTGCCAGGATTGTTTTCTCAGGTTGTCCCAGGTCAGGTTCCTGTTGTTGAAGAGGAGCCAGGCAAAATAAATCATCCTCGGCGGACACCCAGATTTCCAGAGAGTTGTGGGGAAGAACAGGGTAGGTACAGGAGCCAGCGTGGAGATGAGTTCTGTGTAGACATCTTTGACACTGATGGTGGCGGAGGAGCTGGTAGAGGACCAGCGTAGGTGGTCAGAAGGACCGCAGCGAGCAATTCCAGCGACCTGCAGAGACGAGAGGACCTGTAACCATACCGGGAAAAGTGGAGGCGGCAGTCCAAGTTGTTCTGCGGTCTTCCAAACGGGGGAGGATCCATGCCAGTCCAGAATGACTTTGTCCCATGTGAAGAAACCCAGTTGATGAAGAGCGGCTATGATGTGATCAAGGAGGAAAATAGCTTGCTTGGAGGCAATCAGATCGATGCCAAGGAGGATCCGCGTGCCAGAATGTAACTGCCATTTTAGCTTGGAGAGAAAAAAGTGTTCAACTGTTTTGAGACTGCGCCAAATTGCAGAGCCTCCTCGAGTGCCAATGGCACCTCTGCGATACCAATATAGTAGTGCTCGTCCCTTTAGGTATTTAAAAAGGATCGTTTTGCTCCAAGGTCCCGTGCCAAAGAGACCCTTGTGGAGAGTTTTGCAGATGAGCGATCTGCCAAAAGTGCGCAGATCTTTCAGGCCCCATTCGCCTAAATGTTTTGGGATAGCGATCCTATTCATTTTTGATAAGTGGAGCTTGGACTGAAACTTGTTGCCGCCCCAGATGAAGTTAGCAGTGATCGATTGCAGCTGTTTGAGGATGCCGATTGGGAGGTGGAACAGGTGCGCCCAGTACACCGCAAGCTGTAACAGAACAGCCTGAGAGAGAGTGACCCGTCCAGCAAGGGAAAGATAACGAAATTCCCAGGCGGAAATTCGTTTATAAAAATGTTCAATTAGCCAAACCCAGTCAAGCTTGGTATAACTGGAGGGCTTGAGGTGGAACCCGAGGTATTTGAGGCCAAGGGAGAGAGGCGCCGATGAAATGCCAAAGAGCTGGGCAATCCATTGAACCATGTCCAAGTCCACTTCGTTGTGGTATAACATGCACTTGGACTTGTTGATGAAGAGTCCAGAAGCACTGTGGAAGCGGTCAAGAATGGCCTTAAAGCAGATCCAAGAGGATCGGCAGAGCATAGCGAACAGGAGAACATCATCTACGAAGAGGTTGTGGGATAAATGAACCTGTCGGCAAATATTGACCGCTTTAATATGTCCCTCGGCCACAGCTCTGTTGATGTGAAGGCTCAACGTATTTATAACAAGAATGAACAGCAGGGGCGACAGAGGGCAGCCCTGTCGTAGACCTCGTTGAGCCTGGAAGAAAGGGGTAGGAAGTCCATTGACAATGACTGCATAATTGACATTGGAGTAGCATGCCCTGATCCATCGGATGTTCTGGGGACTTAAACCAATCTTTGCTAGCAGGCATTCCAAAAAACCCCAGTCGATGCAGTCAAAGGCCTTGTGAAGGTCTATTTTCATGATTGCCGCAGCCTGGTGACGGGCATGGAGGGAAAAGAGGCATTCCTGAGTGTTTGCCACAACGTCCAGGATGTTCCTACCGTGTAGGAAAGCGTATTGATCTTGAGATAGGAAGGTGGCCAGATAACCTTTGATACATTCTACAATGATCTTTGTAATGATCTTGAAAGTGATGTTGCATAAGGAGATCGAGCGGAAGTCCTTGAACGTTTGAGGATCAGCATTCTTTTGAATCAGAGCTATCAGCGTGGAGGAGGAGTGCGGGTGTATGGTGCCTGAATTTCTGGAATTCTCAACCATGGATAGGATGTCCTCCTTGAAGATGTCAAAAAAATGGAGAAAAAACTCGATGGTCCAACCATCGGGGTCAGGGCACTTGTCCTTTTGGAAAGACTTCATGATGCGGAGGAGCTCTTCTTCGATTACTGAATGGAAAAGGACATCGTTTGCGCAGTCATCAAAAATGGTGGGTGCCAAGTCAATGCCCCACAGGTAGTCCATAAAATCAACATTTTGCCTGCGCGTGAACTGTGCCTGAAAGTGGGAGACAGCCTCCCTGGAGATGTCGTGCTGAGAGACAAAAATGTCGCCATCTTCATTCTTGATTTGCCAAATGGCGTTCTTAGATCTACGGGAGGTGGCATATTTGTGAAAAAATTTTGTATTTTTGTCCCCCGCGCGCAGCCAGGAGGCCTCTTGCTTCTTTAGAATGATAGATCTCTTGCCCTCGAGTGAATGAATGCGGGTCCTCAAGTCGAAAGTGAGGGGGGTGACGGCGGACTGCCTCATGATGAGGTCGATCTCCTGTTGGATGAGGAGAAGAGCCGCCCGATCCTGTTTTTTTTTTGTGTTTCCCAAATCTTGACAGATCTTTTTAATGCCTGGAGCTTTTGGCAAAGAGGTAGAGACGACTGTTCAGCAGAAACCTGTGCCCATGTAGAGGATATGAGCTCGTCGAAGGTAGGGTCCTGAAGATGGGTGCAATTGAATTTGAAGGGATATCCCTTTTTTCCGTCGCGGTCCGGCCAGGAGAGAACGATGGGACGGTGATCTGAAACCAAGACATTATCTGTGGAAAGACTTGGCATGCCCAAGGAATCAATGACACTCGCGTAAGCCAAGAATCTGTCAATACGCTTGGCGATGAAGGCGCGACCAATCCTGCCGTTGGTCCAAGTAGGCAGCAGCTCGCGTGGCGCAATATCGATGATATTGTGATTGAGAAGTTCGAGCTTGAAAGATTCTGCTAGAGAGTGGAGGTGCCTACAGGGTCCCCAGCATTCATTAGAGTTTAAAGTGAGGTTAAAATCACCTGCAATAATCAGATGTTCAATCTCAAAAACAGTAGAGGAGAAAAAATTTGACCAAAATTGGGTCCTGTTTCTGTAGGGCGCATATAAATTGAGAATGTTCAGAGGGATGTCATTGCCTCTGACAGCAGCAGAAATAAAGATGCCAGCAAAGCATTTGTAAGCCTTTGCTTTGACCCAAGAGGGGTCCCAGAGGGTCGCAAGTCCACCAGAGAGGCCATCGGCGTCTGTGGCCGCCATATGCCAGGAAGGAAGAAGCTTTCTGAAGTAGGTGAGGGAGGCCTCACGTGAGCACATGGTCTCCTGTATGAGGATGATGCATGGACGGGAGGAGCGGAAGTAGTCCCTGAGCGTTAAGAATTTGGGGTCAACGCCGAGACCCCGGATGTTCAGAGAGATGATGAGATTCATTTGGAAGGCTCGCCAGCCATATTTGCTCTAAGGGGCTGTGAAGCAGAGAAGTCGTGGATGGGAACATCAATGAGAGAGAGGTTCCGGACGCCGTGTTCAGTGACAGTGGTACGGCCCCGGAAGTGTCTGCTGCCTCCGTGAGATTTCTTTCTGACAGTGATATTTTTGGCCGATTCCGGGCTGATGAAAGGTGAGCCGGGTGCAGGGGTTTGTGGATGGTGAGGGGTTCGAGTTCGAGGGATTTACGGGAGAGGAAGATGTCCAGGTCGCTGTCAAGTTGGTTAATGGGGGAAGACGTGGGGGAGTTGGCTGGAGTAACGGAGTCACAGATGCCCTTTCCCTTGAGTTGTGAGAGAAGGGTCTTGTCTGGAGAGGGGGAGGAGGAGGTAATGGGGATGGGGGAAGTGTTGAAAGAGAAATCTTTAATGGATAAGTGGGGTGGGGGAGGGATAGCAACGGGGTGTCCGGGTTCGGGATGGGGGCAGGGGGAACGGGGAGAATGAGAGGGAGGGGGCGGGATGGATGGGGGGTCGAGGTGGGGGAAATGGAGGGGGTCGGATGAGGTGGCAGGAAGTGAGAGATCTGGGGATCAGGGGGGGAGAGGTCAGAAGAGCGAGGAGGGGGGGCAGAGCGGCGATGGGGGTGGCGAGAGCGGGAGTGCAGGAGACGAGGGCAATGATTCGGCAGATGACCTGTGTGGTGACAGGCGGCACAGCGGAAAGGGATCCCCCAATAATCAAGGCGCTGTTGAATGTGGAGGTTTTGCCAATCGATATCCAAGTACTCGAGATATCCACCCCGATAAGATTTCTCAATGAGAATCCACGAGATTCTCTTACCTTTTCTCTAGTGCACCAGGGGTCCACGTAGACGAAATGCCCAATCGCATTTCCGATCTCCTCCATAGTTTCCTGCAACCAGAATTCGAGGGGAAGGTTTGGCAACTTCACCCATATGAGGTTGTTGGTCGGAGTGTTACATAAAGGGTCAAAGCCAAGGTACCAACGGGAGAGGGCGAGAAAACTGCATTTGTGGACCCAAGGTTTTTTTAAGATGGCCTCGGCGTCACCAGCAGCAAGGAAGTGAAAACAGAGCCAACCTTTCATCAGGTTAGAGATGACCGGGGTGTATCCAATGACAGGTTTCCAGTGAGAGGCAAGCCATTGACGCATATCAGGGTCATTCATAGTGGGGAAGTGCCAGCGTCCAATGAGGGCAAGGTGTTGTAGGCTGTCAATGCGGTCGGAAAGATGAGCAGAGTCCAGTTTGAGGGCTGGAGGCGGGGCAATGATCTTTACAGGCTTGTGGGTTTTGTGAGGGGGTCGTTGTGGAAGAGGACGGTCTGAGGTGGCACAGGATGGTTTAATGGCCACATCGTACAGAGCATCTTTCCAGTCCGCGCCATTGGAGCCTTTCAACCAGGCCTGTTCCGCATCTAGTGTGGCATTAATAAGAGCCTCATTGGCGGCAGAGTCAGAGCCACCCTCCATACGTGCCAAGAGAAAGAGAACCTAGAGAAAGAGATAGGCGAAGATGACGTCGAAGCTGCTGGGACAGAAAAGGAAGGGTCGAGAAGGAATGTCAGGCGGAATAGCTGTCAGGGACAGGATAGGAGGTCTCGGGATGGGATAAAAGGGGCAAAAAGAGACGTCAACAGGCCACCATTTTCCAAAAAGGGAGAGGAGGGCGGTCAGAAAATGGTAAATGCTTGGCAGGAAACTCGAAGAGGGGGGAAGGACAGGTCCAGGCAAAGATTTGAATGAAAAACCGGCGTTGGAAAAAGGAAATCCGGCACCAAAGCAGCGGGAGTGCGGCTAGATGGCAGGGGGAGAGCAGCATGAGAAGCAGCAACAGTAGAGCTGGAAGATGCACCACCAGTTTCCAAACTTAAATCTGATATCCTTACATGGTTTGTAGATGGAAAATTGTGCATTTAGAAGCTGAAACAAATCCATGGTTAAGTAAAAAACAAGAGCTGATGGATTGAAAGTCCAGAGCTATGGAGACGATAAAAGCCTAACGTCTAAAAATCGAAATAACATAACGAGAGCAATGGCAGCTGAGAGCCTCTGGTTCTAAAAAAAAACCAATAAAACATCATAACATAACGATATCGTATGTAAAAGCCAAACGAGATAGTCTAGTTGAGGTTAGAGAAGAGATAAAGAGCGCGAGAGCGAAGAGACGGACCTGAAACCACGCGAGCGGCCACTGTGTGCAGGGATAGTAGTCATGGATGAGAGCGGCCTTGAGACGGAGTAACAAAAGCTAAGAGAAATAGGAGCATAGAGGTGAGGAAGAGAGTCACCCACAGGGGGCGACAGGCGAGAGCGCCCGAAAACAGAGCACCGTCAAGTTTAGAGATTAAGTAGATGTAACATAAGACGAAGGAGGTGTAGAAATGAGACAGATGTCAAACCTGTTAACAGGCAGGTTGATGAGCGGTGTTACCGGCAGTGGAGCGTAAACCAGCGGTCACAGGGAGGTAAGACGAGGGGAGATCGCTGGTTGGTCGCCATGGAAGCGTGCATGCAGCACAGTGGTCGCCTTGGTGGTCCGCCTCGCTCCGCGCCTAGATACTTCCACTCACCATCAATGTCAAATTCAAAGGTTAAGATTTATCTCCAAGTTAGTTATACTCTTTTAATCAATTTATCTCAAATCAATTAATTAGAGAAAAATTAATATCAACATGTGTCATATTGACCATGTGGTATTGATAAACCATGGTATTGGCCCATGATATTATAACAAAATAAATTTCCATGGTAAAGTAAGAATGAATCTCCATAATTAAAAATATTGTTTAATTCATATATTAATTATTTATAATAAATAATAAAATGATTTAAAATAAAATTATAATTTAATTAATTTTAAAAGAAAAAAAAAAAATTATATTTTACTATAGATTAATATCTATAAACATTTACCAAATATTTAATTTATATAATACAAAAATTAATATATATAACACAACATTCATAATATATATATCAAAATAAAAAATAATAAAAAACACAATAAATAAGAAATCTGAAAAAAGTACTCAAACTTCATTCATATTCCAAGCATTTTGGGCAATTTCCAAATAAAATGGACTCTAAATATCAATATCAATAACAGAGATCGAATTCTATATTGCGAAAATACACCCAGACAACCCCATCTCTATTTCTAGTGGAACGCTGCACCCAACGTGTTCTCGTTCCAAAAATAGAAGTATGAGCCCGTTATATTTTTCAATTGTGTCATCATGCATAAGTTCATTGATGTTAATCCAATACATGTATCAGGCTGATTAAATTGAAGGTGGCAGTCATCTAGGTGATCTAAGTTTCATTTTAATTATGTCATCATGCATATGTTATTGATGTTCATCCAATACATGCATCAGTTTGATTAAATTGAAAGGGGCACTCATCTAGTTCATCTAAGTTTCATTGATATTAAATTTTTGCTGCTTCAAATTTGAGTTTAGTTGATTGATGTTCATCCAATAGATGCATTTAGTTGATTGATGTTCATCCAATACATGCATCACTTTGACTAAACTGAAGGGGTGCACTCAGTTAGTTGATTTAATTTTTATTAAATTGAAGAGTATATTCATCTAGTTGATCTAAATTCTATTTATAATTAAAACTTATAATATTGAAGTTGATATTATAATTTATAATATAACATATATATTTTATTTATTGGTACCTCCTTACATGAAAAATACTCAAGATGACAACCACTCATCTTCCGTTCCAGAAATAACTGGTAATTTCATTTTTCTACACCATGACAACCACTCATATGCACCCCATGACAACCACTCATCTGCTGTTCCAGAAATAACACATAAGTTCACTTTTCTACGCCATCCTTTATTGTCTATCAGTAGTACAGTGACAAAACTCCGAGAATAACAAACCGAACAATGGTCTCCATGCTGTTGTTATAAAGAAAAGATATAACCCATGAAGCATGCCCTGTTTTGGACTTCAAAACTGCCAAGTTCCTGGTGAAAAGTGTGGCTATCTTCAATCCTAAAAGAGTAAAGTATTAACTCCTATTTCCGCCAGCCATGTGGCAAACCCATGGTGTTCCTTCTCTAGTGTCATAAGGACACAGGCAGTAGCAACTTCCCTCTGCGAGTCCACCCGCAGAATTGACTAGTAGCAACTTCCCTCTGCGAGTCCACCTGCAGAATTGACTATAAGTGAAACGCCGCCTTTATGAGCATCGAAGTGCACTCTTTTCCTTCAAACGGTTGGCATTCTCCTCCACGGCGAGCCATAAAGCTCATGTTACAAGGATTTTAATGTTTTATAGTACCAAATACATAGCATGGTTTTATTTATGGTCGGAATGTTCAGCATGTCATCTCCTACTGTCAGATATGGTCTTAAAAGACATTAAATTCGCACCATTGCATTTACGGCCGGAAGATGGGCATGGGATATCATGAAGTATGGTGCCATAAAATACGGGTAAGAATTAATGGCCCAATAACATGGGATTTATTGGTTGCCCTCCTTCACATAATGCCCTTCTGTTTTTTTTAAATAGCACAAATAAATTGCCTTCTCAATCTCTGAAATATTTTCTATATTACCTATTTGTAGACCGCATAGGCGATGATCTTGTGCACATCATGTTGGCAGGTAAATTCAACATGTCAGCACCGTGTAAGTCATGGGATTGGAATCTCCATGGTGTAATAGAGAGCTCTAAATGGTTCGCCAAAGTATCCAGAGTACAGGCACCTCATGAACAACGTTTTTAGATGAAGAAAATCCCAGTAGTATATGTACCTAAATGATTAATCTGGCACAATTGTAACTACTGACTCATCTTTATTTGCAGATTTTCCATTACAGATGTTTTGAACAGGAATATGCAGCAAGCCGGTGTGGGTTTGATCACTGCCAACTAACTCTCATTTCTATAGAATCTGATGATTTGTCTGATCATAAAATGTTGATGTTTTACATTCTTCACAATGGTTATTGTAGGTTACATTTATAGGCAGAATAAGTCCTCTGTAATAGATTCTAAGCAGCTCCAACCTCCTTCTACGGTGAAGGATTATGTTGAAACCTACTGCAGCAGCAGCTCGAGAACACCGTACTTCAGATAAAACCTTTTCAAAACAGGTGACCATGCAAGAGGCTGCTGTTAAAAGTCTAAAGTACTGATAGAAAAACAAAATCAACGTTGTAGCTGCCCTGGAAATCAGCATCAATCCCATGGGGTGGATTTTATGTTAGCATGTAGCCAGCGAATTTGTGCATATCAAGTTTATGATACCGTTGCAGGTGATAAACATTCATAATTATTCTAATAAGACTGGCTTTAGCTGTACAACTTATCAATGGCTTTTGTAGTCCAGTAGGTTTAGGTCTAGCATGGCATCTTTACCTGAATGGTGTAGGGGGTTTATTATTTTTAGAAGAATGGATAAAAAGATTCACACTAAACTTTGCTAGCCAGTGTATGTGTGTATCAAGTGTAATGATATTGTTGCAGGTGTTAAGAATGCCCAATTAAGCTAACATTCTGATTAGTTTTACTTATCAAGAACGTAGTCAAGTAGTCTCAAGTCTCGCATATTTTTTTGTTTGCTAAGTTGTGTGAGTTCTGAGATGATTGTATGTTTAATCTTTGGCTTGAGAAACCACAAACCATCTTTGGTTTGAGAAACCACAACCCAGAGGCATCTAAGCCATCAAAATCACCCAGGTATCACAACTTACCTAGGTCACACCAATCCTTCACATGGCTAGATTTTTTGCCACAGAGTTTTGAACATATGACCTTCACATCACAGAGTGCCTTAACAGTACACCCATTCTACACCCCATGGACTTGAATCCTGTATAGCATCCTTATTTTTATATTTTAATTGTGAAGGGGATTTAAAATTCTGAATGGATGAAAAAGTCCATGATCTAGGTCATGCTCAGCATGTGAATTGTGATTGAATTGGACTTGACTGTGTCCTTACTTTTTTAGGAGTAGCATTGAGTTCAAGGAACTATTGTTTTGACTAATTTTGGTCTTGTCTTGAGCTTTAAGGAACTGCCTTTTGCAGTAGGTTAATTTTACAAGTTTTAGGTTTAGGTTGGACTTCTCTGCCAGAAATTGACCTTTACGTCTAGATTCGGTTGG
>APFE031425384.1:0-12435 GCA_000404065.3 Pinus taeda
GCCGTAAAGCGTTTCCCTATGGAATCAACTTTCCTCTGATCCTTGCTATTGTTGTTATACACCATTAAATTAAATGTTAGATGATTAAAATGTTACCATCCGTTGATCTCATAACCGACTCCTCCTTACCCTCCGTTGATCTCATAACCGACTCCTCCTTACCCTCCATTGAATCCTTACCGACTCTTTACCTGACTCTTTACCCTTCGTTGATCTCATAACTG
This sequence comes from Pinus taeda, assembly GCA_000404065.3. Classification (NCBI taxonomy): domain Eukaryota; kingdom Viridiplantae; phylum Streptophyta; class Pinopsida; order Pinales; family Pinaceae; genus Pinus; species Pinus taeda. The sequence continues at coordinate 225 of APFE031425384.1, forward strand.
AATCCTTACCGTCGCTCGATCTCTATTCCGCTGAACCATGATTTCTGGCCCGAATTCCTGGTACTCACACATTGAATTCCCCTTGAGTCAAGGATTCGATGCAAGTGTAGCCAACAAGAGTGGGTGTGCACAGCAGTGGCCTCAACACTCGTCGGGGCTCAAGGTGGCAGCAACAATTGGTCTCTCGGAAGCTCTTGAATTGGTCTCTCGGAAGCATTGGCCGTTTGGGCTTTGGGAACCATTCTTTGAGAAAATCAGGAAGCTTCTCTCTATTGGTAATATTGGTAATAGTCTTGAGTATATGTATCTTTATTACCATATTTTTTTTGTCTTTAGGAAATGGCTATCTGAAAAAATATATGTGACAGAACGTAGTCCTCCAATTGAGGAAGTTATTGCTGCGGGTGTGGTCCCTCGACTGGTAGAGTTTCTTGTAAGGGATGATTTCCCTCAGCTTCAGGTATGATCTGTTTTTCACTTGAAATTCGAAGTATTGAATTTACATTATATTGTGGTAATCTAATATCATTTTAATTTGGTCATATTATAGTTTGAGGTAGCCTGGGCTTTAACAAATCTTGCGTCAGGAGCCTTTCTGCAAGGTTTTGTCCATTCATTTTGCATTCGATTCCTTTTTAGAAGGGAAGAATTTAAGGCAAAAAAGCAAGTGCATTTTCTGTTATGAGTAGCATATGTAGCATTGTGCCTAATTTCAATTTTATTTTTGTTATTGAACTCTGAGAAGTGTTTCGTTCAGCATAGATTACTTCCAAGTAGAATTCACAGGTGATGTTAGTCTTAAAACAATATTTGGCAGAACAACTCCAGAACTTTGAATAAGTTTTAGTTGTCGACACTGCAGATCACCAGGCAGATGTATTGTCTTACTTATAGTTCAGATTAATGATACAAAGAGATGATTCAAGAGCATGCCATTCTATTTTCTTTTCGATTCGATGCCTATTGCTCTGAGTGATTTGTTATTGCCAATTGGTTTTAGGAGTTTCTCCTGCTAAATTGTGTAGCAATCAAGAATTATCTATGTTTCAAGTCCATGAGCTAGTTGGAATTAGACTGTTTTTGCAAATTATTTTATAGATTGGTTAGTCCCAAACGAAAGAAATAATGCTTGATATACTCTGCATCTTTTGGGTTTGCCTGTATGATGTGTTTCACTCATGATGCAGAGGACATGGCTTATTACATAAGTGTTATTCTCACTGATATGTGATGATGAGCTCATCTAGTTGTAGTCACAATATAAATACAGAATGTAGTGCAGTCACAAATGTTAATAGTCAAAACATAGACCTCAATGCCAACTGAAGGCCTACCTCAGCGCAGGAAATCATTACGTTAAATTACCTGAGAAGCTCACCTAGGACATGTTTTAGTTTAAAAGATTCTTTTCCTTACAATTTCGCTTTTGGAAAATCTTCAGGAGTCATCTGTTTACTAAATGCCATTTTGCTCTAGTGTGCTGTCGCTGCTCATATATTGATATCTTTTCCTTAATTATGCTAGTGCTAAATTTGTTTTGATTTCCTTTTGGGCTTTGTGTAGCATTCGATAGTTACCAAAGAAAACTTCCTAAGGGTACAAAGGGCTACCGGATCTTGCTTCATTTTGGTAAGATACAGTAAAATAAGATTCTTAAAATGACAAAGTAGGTATTTTAAGAAGATGGATATGTTAATCAAAATAAGTATTTTGATTTATTCTTCACAGAGTGCAATTTGAAGGCCTTTCAATAACTGTCTTAATTTATTAACTTGTGCAAATTGACCAAGTGAAGATAACAAAATTATAGATCGTATTAGGTCAAAAGCTTATATTGTGATCTGGGTGGTTATGATGGGCTGTAGGCATATCTATTGGTGTATTAAGATTAAATCCTAAAATGGTCTGAGTCCTGAGAGTCTTAGGCCGCAAACGTTCATACTTATTAGGTCCCCATGTTCTCACTGTAGCTTGAGGGTCCAACAATCAATTACAATGCTGGTTAAAGGTGTTATATAAAACCAGACAAGTTATACTCTGGTGTCAGAATCCAGGCCTCAAACATAATTCCATGCTGTTAGAATCTGGGGTCCTCTGTATATCTCTTTTCATCTCCTTCATAGATCCAGAGTTTTAGGATCCATTGGATTCCTTTGGGAAATATTTGGAGTCCCCTGGCTATCAACAGGGGTTGCAAGAGTTCAAGTGTCACTTGAAAAGTTTTAGTTTCTAAAGCCAGGTCCTTTCTATAATCAGCCAAGAAGAGCTCCTCTAACCAGTAAAGATCCTAGTTTTCAGAGCAGTCTGATCTTTTTCTTTCAGCCCGTATGGGAATGAAATCATAGTCTTACATAACTCCATTACTAGATTCACACGGCTAATAAGATTTGGAGGCCTTTGGGTAAAACAGAGACCTTTGTATAAAGAAAATGGTACTAGCCTCTGGAACATTATGTTTTTGAAAATTACGATTCAGCTCCTGTCATTGTAAATTTGTACAAGGTAAACATGATATTAATATCATAATGAGGGTAATACTAATCACAAGGATAACCGTAAATAAATATAACGTGTTCAATTTTCTTTGGTGTAGATTTCAAGTATCAAATGGCAGGAGGAAGATAGTGAGCTTCCAAGTGAAGCGTGGAATATATTGATATCTTTTCCTTAATTATGCTGGTGCTAAATTTGTTTTGATTTCCTTTTGGGCTTTGTTTAGCATTCGATAGTTACCAAAGACAACTTCCTAAGGGTACAAAGGGCTACCAGATCTTGCTTCATTTTGGTAAGATACAGTAAAATAAGATTCTTAAAATGACAAAGTAGGTATTTTAAGAAGATGGATATGTTAATCAACATAAGTATTTTGATTTATTCTTCACAGAGTGCAATTTGAAGGCCTTTCAATAGCTGTCTTAATTTATTAACTTGTGCAAATTGACCAAGTGAAGATAACAAAATTATAGATCGTATTAGGTCAAAAGCTTATATTGTGATCTGGGTGGTTATGATGGGCTGTAGGCATATCTATTGGTGTATTAAGATTAAATCCTAAAATGGTCTGAGTCCTGAGAGTCTTAGGCCGCAAACGTTCATACTTATTAGGTCCCCATGTTCTCACTGTAGCTTGAGGGTCCAACAATCAATTACAATGCTGGTTAAAGGTGTTATATAAAACCAGACAAGTTATACTCTGGTGTCAGAATCCAGGCCTCAAACATAATTCCATGCTGTTAGAATCTGGGGTCCTCTGTATATCTCTTTTCATCTCCTTCATAGATCCAGAGTTTTAGGATCCATTGGATTCCTTTGGGAAATATTTGGAGTCCCCTGGCTATCAACAGGGGTTGCAAGAGTTCAAGTGTCACTTGAAAAGTTTTAGTTTCTAAAGCCAGGTCCTTTCTATAATCAGCCAAGAAGATCTCCTCTAACCAGTAAATATCCTAGTTTTCAGAGCAGTCTGATCTTTTTCTTTCAGCCCGTATGGGAATGAAATCATAGTCTTACATAACTCCATTACTAGATTCACACGGCTAATAAGATTTGGAGGCCTTTGGGTAAAACAGAGACCTTTGTATAAAGAAAATGGTACTAGCCTCTGGAACATTATGTTTTTGAAAATTACGATTCAGCTCCTGTCATTGTAAATTTGTACAAGGTAAACATGATATTAATATCATAATGAGGGTAATACTAATCACAAGGATAACCGTAAATAAATATAATGTTAATATCATAATGAGGGTAATACTAATCACAAGGATAACCGTAAATAAATATAACATGTTCGATTTTCTTTGGTGTGGATTTCAAGTATCAAATGGCAGGAGGAAGATAGTGAGCTTCCAAGTGAAGCGTGGAAGGGAGGTTGAGTTTGAGGATGCTAGTTTATCTTTAATATGTGTAATATTGACACTTTTGCCTTCATAGTTGCATGGCACAACCACACGTTTTGTTATCTATGATCACTGAGGCATTTGTTCTTTCACTGGTTGGTGCCTTCCATTGTCATGGAATAAATTCTATGATGTTGGAGCTGCACTATATGGTGATCACCATAGTGTGAGGAGTAGTTCTATGCTAATTTGTTTAAGGTTTTCGATGCTAATCTAAAGATGGTATAAAATCTTTAGGGAGAGATTTTGATGGTAAAACATCTTTTTTCCTTATCATGATACTGTATCAAGGTGCAAGAAAACATTTCACAATGCATCTAATAACAACTCAAATGAAAAAAGTCAGGGAATAAATAACTCAAAACAAATGCAGTCCAGGGTTTTAAGGATTTAGTGTAAGGTTCAAATATTTTTCCTCCATGTTAAAGTGGGTATTTGTTCCAATTAAATATGAAGTTAAGGTTTACAGCTTCCTAACTATGGATCAAAAGTTTTTATGCATACATAAAAAGTGTTTCAGACAGTTATCAAAATTGTTTTTGATTCCTGCAATGCTTCAATCTCACTCCTGGAATGGATTGGAATTGTAGAATCGGCAATCCATATCTGAATTCCTGGATTTGGCCTATTTTGAATCCCGATATGAATCAGAGTACGAGATCCATTATGACATGTACATGATCCCGGCCTTGATTTATCTTGAATACAGGCCGTTTGGGCTTTGGGAACCATTCTTTGAGAATATCAGGAAGCTTCTCTCTATTGGTAATAGTCTTGAGTATATGTATCTTTATTACCATATTTTTTTGTCTTTAGGAAATGGCCATCTGAAAAAATATATGTGACAGAACGCAGTCCTCCAATTGAGGAAGTTATCGCTGCGGGTGTGGTCCCTCGACTTGGAGAGTTTCTTGCAAGGGATGATTTCCCTCAGCTTCAGGTATGATCTGTTTTTCACTTGAGATTCAAAGTATTGAATTTACATTATATTGTGGTAATCTAATATCGTTTTAATTTGGTCATATTATAGTTTGAGGCAGCCTGGGCTTTAACAAATCTTGCGTCAGGAACCTCAGAGCATACCAGAGTTGTGATTGATCATGGAGCTGTGCCCAAGTTTGTGTAACTTCTTAGTATTGCCAGTGATGATGTCAGAGAACAGGTTGCACTTTGGACATTTCCATCCATTTATGTTACTCAATTGACATTAGTTGCATATACAAATTTTCTTCCTTGTATTCTTATGTCGCCGGCCTTGATTTATCTTGAATACAGGTTGCCGAGTACCTGTTCAGGACAGGGCCCTGTGTTCAGATTCACAAATCATATAGTCCGCTGTGTCAATGAATTTTTGCAACCAGATATTCTGATGGAGAAGATCCCTTATATTTAATTTCATCAATCATATCAAGCTATCCAAGAATTATTACCTGACAAAGAAATATTCTGTCAGTACTGGAGACTTAGAAGGAGATATCCAAACAGTCAGTACTGGAGAGTAAGAAGGAGATATCCAAACAGTCTGGGGATTCAACACTGTTACACACATAGAGAACGATCCAGAAAATACCATAATGTGTGTCACGGATCTGCATTATTTTACAGATATATTATGGATGGAGATCATAAAAGAAGTCGGACAAATCTCAAGCCATTTATCAGAAATGGGCTTGGAGCACTGGATATTGCATTTCTAAGACCACCAGATCTTGCCTTGCTTGGACTTTCCTCTCCTCCTGATAAAGGGAACGTCATTTTGCTCTTACAGTGGATAGATTATTTCACAGTAAACTGCCTTGAGACGTTCACTCAAGAGTTCAAAAGGAGCATAACCGAAGGAAAATGGCCCAAAACACATTGGGGTACCAATCTCCTAGCCTGTCTTTTTATTCAATTCTGAATGGCAATCTATTGGTTTGCAGTTAAACGGCCTTCCCTTCATTGGTATTTCATTCTACGACAAACCCATTGATGATTTCAAGCGGGCTCTCCAACAGATGGGAGTGGTGGTTGAGTTTGGGAAAGGATGTTGATGTTATCGCCAAACATATCCAAATATCTTGAATACAGGCCGTTTGGGCTTTGGGAACCATTCTTTGAAAATATCATTGTGGGCTGCTTTGTGAGAATTGGGATAGGAATGTCGGTAAAAAATGTTGATGCGACAGACCCTGATAAAAACAATACAAGTTTGAGAACCGCACCACATACAAGTATTTGAATTGTTTCTGGGGTAGCGAGAGTAGTGCAGCAAGATGGCAGATGGCTAGGGTGTCTGATTCACCTCCACTTGAGAAAGATTTTTCAGATTTGGAATGGGAAGTAGAACGCAGTGATGGTCGGATGATTAGTCGAGCATAAGTTGAGGAAAAATGAATGCGCTAAAAAAGATAAATCAATTTGTGTATTCTGCAGAAACTGTAAAACAAATGTTGCAGGAAAAGAAGTTGGCTTCCAAAAGGCCATCGAATGTGGCTGCTGAAAAGGACAGGGTTAGAAGAGAGATGGAGCTGGCGGAGAGCAGGCATGATTATTCAGAAGTTGAGAGAATTAAAGTGAGATTTAAGGAACTAGAAGTCCTTTCTCTTCAGAGCAAAAGCAAGGATGCAAAAGCCTTGATGCTAGCAGAAATGAATAAGAAAAACAAGGCTGAAAAATTCAAGAACGCTTCTGAGATCAAGCCTCTAAACCTTAATCTTAAAGCAGGTGAAGCAGGGCATGATCCTTTCACTCGGCGTTGGACTCAATCTCAAAATTATTATGATACAAAGGCAAAGGTTGTTGAAGACAACACTGATGCGAACAAAGAGGCAGATGCAGCCAAAATAGAGGAAGCCATAGCAATAGAAACTGCTGAGGATGATGGAAAGCTTGTCGACAGTGATGCTCCTGTATCAGAAGATGCAAAGGTGTATTCTTTGCATGATTTTGAACTCCCAAATTCACTTGCTGGACTGCAGAAGTATGGGGGTGCTCAAGGGGCCCCTTTAGCTTTTATGGCTAGAAAGCAGAAGATTGAGTCAACTTGTGGAGTGCAAGTTCCTAGCAATGATGGAAGGAGGCATAGTCTGACATTAACTGTGAATGATTACAAGCGTAGAAGAGGCCTGTTGTGAAAATAAATAATGATATTTTCTTTGCTTGTTGGTTTCCCCATTTAATTTTTATATGAAAGATTCAGAAATTTCCTTTTGCGATTGCCATAAACATATGCAGAAAAGCCTTAAAGTGAACATTTTTGTAAATTGTTTCAAATTCTATATGTAGTGTGCCATTATAGGCACTTTAAAACACAACTGCAATAACCTAGTCAACCAAGGATTGTCTTTTAACAGTAGCAAGATCATGGATTGTTGGCAGGCATGAAATCAACAATGTGTTAGAAATATAGGCTGTATTTTCTTGACATCTAAAGTTCAAGGGTGTTTTTTGTCTCAACCATTCTGCTAAAAATTGGTATATAATGTTTCAAAAGGATTCCTTTCCTCTAAGTAATGCTATTCCACTGCAAGTTATCATGCAGTTGGTGAAACATGGCATTTTATGTTGTTTGAGATTGATGTTGAGTGATGCCTTTTTCTAGATTATTGTTGAAATATGTAGTGTTTTTCAGATTCATGTAATAAAAGCTATGTTTTATTAATTTCTGTTGTTGTAGTATAGTTTGCTTAAATGCTTTGAGTTGTGGTTGTTTTGTTGTGCTTAGTTGTTTATTCTTGCTTTCGATTGATTGCAATTCTATCTAATAAGCAACTATCTTTTACATGGTAGAAAAGTTTGGCTGAATCGAGGAAAACATTTGAAAATCTAGAAGAACTTTGGTACAGCCAAATAATTTGGTTCAGTTGGGATTCGTATAGTCAATCTCTTGTTTCTCCAAAACTGAACCAAACCAAATTCAATTTTAACCCAAAAAAATCATCTTCCCAAGAAACCCTAAAGAATTCTTAAGAAAATGCATTTTAACTTTCAATCCACCAATGAATATGTTATTTGCTCATTTCTTCTCCCTGTCTCGCCAATTCCTGTCACTACTCCCTCGTTTAGGAGCTAGCCATGGGAGATTTCAGGAGACTATGTTGCTGCTGATGCCTAGAGAGGTTTGTCTGTTCTGTTCATGTTTGAAGTCTCGAGGAGACTGCATTTGTAGTTGGGACATTGTTGCCTGCACCTTAAAGGCCTTCTTAGACCTTCATAAACAAAGTTACACTCAAATGAAGCATGCCAACCGAGCCAACATACTAAATAAGTAGCTTCCACTAGGTATTTAGTCATATATTCTCTGTTTTCTATGTGCTTATTTAATTTTTATTTTTCAACTTGAAAGGGTGTACCTAATGTCTGTGCATATCCTTCTTACTTCCGGAACACCTAGAACAGGTTGCATGACCTGCATTATCAAAAGTAGAATCACAACACACGCAAAAAAATACATACGCCCACCAAGAACAAGAAAATAGTGTGATGGCTATCAACTTTTTTAAATCAAAGTTGTAATAATCTTAATCATAAATCTAATGTTCTTTAGAGAAGACCTGCTACTCTAGTTTTTGCTGAGTTTCGTAAGTTTATAGTCTATGATAAGGAAATACATTTTTTTAAGGGATTGCATCAGAAGGCTCAACGGACCTTTGAGAATTTTTGTAGGGGTTTATGTTATCCAATCATTAAAATTTTTGATAAAATTAGTCTGGACTATCCACATACCTATTTTTTTTCAATAAATTTGAAGAAGTGCATGTTTTTGCTTTAATAATATGTATACTCCTGAATTTTCTGAACTGTAGTTTTGTGGGCCAAATGTTTTCTGTATTGTATGGTATCCACATTTGAATTCAGATTCTATCTTGATAACTATCATTTCTTAGTATGTTTTTATAAATATATTGCATTGTAAGTGTTCCTTCTCTTCTTACATTGGACAAGAGAATACGACTGTCTTTGAGAATGTGAAGTTGTTGAAGATGCAAAAATTCCCTTGCTTTACATGAGCCAACTTGACCTTCAATAGAAACGTTGCTGAACACAATGAGAAGTTTCATGTTTCTTTAGAGAGCATCCCAAAGGCTTCTGTAATTCCTGCATTGTTTTGGTTGATGCCTTGCTGAGGAATCATTGAGACTCATCATGGTTTTGTGGTCCAATAAGAACCTATTCAATACTCACCTTCATTGACTATATTAGTCAGACACAAACCCTGCCAAAACTCTCAAGCCAGTAGAGCTCGGGCACAATGTTAGTTCCTCAATATGGTGATCAAAGTCTGTCATCAACATTACAATTGTCTTCACGCATCCTTTTTCTAAATGAATCTATATTACATGCGCTTGAAGAACTAGCTTTGAAGTCTCTATTCTCCAGCAATGTTCAGGTCTAAGTTCATGTAGGCAATTCTATGTTGAAATTATACTTGCATACCAGAATCTTATATTGGTGGAAGACCGTTACTCAAATGTCTACCAAAAAGAGCACCCATTCTGACACACCACCTATGCAGAGGAAGAAGCCTCGCAAGTGTTTGGGCTCCTTTTCTCTATCATGGCTGGGGAAGTAGCCAAGAGTAAATATCTCTGCAGGCATGAAGTCCAATAAAAATAATGTATAAGACATATTTGACAACCAACAATTGCATCTAAAATGCAAAATATGTTCCCGAACTTTCAGAAAATGTGGAGTCCAGCAGAATGTGAGGCTAGCACTATCATCGAAATTCAAACCAGATATGAATCTTTCAGTCTTACGATATTATGGGACAATAACATCACTGATATATGAACTATATATCAAGCTTTCAATCCTAAAATATAAGTGTTGGATGCTTCACTGCAAAGCCTAGAAGCCTTCTTTCAAATGTAACAACTGGATGATGCACAGAAGTTGATGCTAATAGAAATCCATATGGAGCGACCAACCCTTAACATGGTGGTGGACTCTTGTACGAGAAGCCTTCTTTCAAATATAACAACTGAATGATGCACATTATGGAGCGACCAACCCTTAACATGGCGGTGGGCTCTTGTACGAGACTTAGTCAACTCAAATTCACCTCCTACACAAACTTTGATATGCTTCAAGCAAGAAATGCAAGATAGGTTATACTTGAAGGGGAAAGCAGAGGAAATCATGAAGCAATGGATTCACGTAAGGCAAGTACCTAGTCAAAGGCATCAAACAATATTTTTGATGGCTTCAAGTCCATGGTGATGAACTTGGAAGTTCCTCGACACACTTCTCATAGGAATCTCAACCAAAATATCCAAAGAAAAATGGACTTGCTTAGTATAAATGCTTTGGAGAATGCTTTACAAGTAGCTCTCGAGTTTGAGGCCAAAGCTTCAGAAGAAAATGTACTAAGCCTCCACCAACTAAAGCAAGGTTCTCGAAGCCTTATCTTTTAGAACTGTCTCTATTAGTAACTCAGAGTAGCCTTTAAATCAGGGAAATGATAAAGGTAGGAAAAAGTATAGTAGTTATCATAAATATGCATGCATGATAACTACCGTGTATTGCTCAAAAATCTTGAATAACATAGAACCAGTGTTATTGGAACCAAACCAGAACTGGTGAAATCAACTGGTTCGATCTTTTTGACACCCCAACGGGTCTGGTTCGAGGTCTGGAACCGGAAATGGCCAGTTTGGTATTGCATTGGCTGGTTAGGTGCCAAACTGGCCAATTCTGCACAATTTGATTAAAGATGTTCCAAACATAATTATTTTTTAGAAAAAAACAAGAATTTTTGAGTGGGGTGGCCTAGTGTTCAAGCCTATGGCTTTAGTATTGCTTATGCAATTCATAACATTACCGTGAAATGACTTTGGATGTTTGAGAGTAGTTCTGACCTCATTGAATTTCATATGGAGAAAGTAAAATTTTAGATCTCACTCAAAATTTAATAGACTTGACAACCTTTTTCAGTATTTCAAGATTGTGGGGATTGCCACATTTCCATTGGCTTTTGTTATGTATGAGGGTATGAACTAGTAATTAATCAAGAACACTAAGCTCTCTATATACCTTAATGTTAGTGACATTGGTTGATGAACTCTTCTCTTAGAACCCTACTAAAAATGTACCCATCACTGAAACAAAATCTTGACTTGAGATAATACTTTTTTTCCTATCTTATTTTAATGCTTAGAGGGTGATATTGATGATGGAGATCCTAATATAGAGAATGATTTTGATTATATGTAGGTATTTGTTGTAGCATGTTTTTTTTTTGATGCTAACGGTCATCTGGACCCTATTTGTTGATGTTTTTTTCGGTTTAGAGATGGATTGTACTACCCTGTTTGTTGATGTTTTCTTGGTTTAGAGATGGATTGTACTTGATGCCATTTTTGTTATTTGCTTCTATAGGACCTAGATAATGCAAGGGCCACACAATTTCCACTGAAGCATCAACTTGGGTTAGCCTCTATGTTTTGGATGATTACACAATAGATAAAATTGGCCAGCACTTATCAAAAATTCCATCTAGCCAGATAGTCGATGCTCAATCCTACTTTATATTTTCTAAGCACAACCAATAACTCCACGAGGATAACATGATCCCTATTTAGAAAATACACCGGCTGCCCGCTCAAATGGCTGGTACCTATAATCATAGCCCTGTATGGATAAAAACTGATGACTACGACTTACGTTGGCTCTACACATTGATGACAGTTTCTTTAGCTTTGCCAAAAATCATTGTACTCTAGTATAGACTAAATGGACACTGGAATTTCCATTATCCAGAAGATGGAATCTTACCCAAGGCATTCACAAAAGTTGTTGCCAACCCACAACTAGTTGAAAATAATCTCCATCATCATAACAAACTTTATGCCCATAATATGCACAAATAGTAACACATGATACATCTCCCAAACCAACGAAGTCCAACTAAAGTCTAATCTGAGATGCTCCATTCTCAACACTTTATACATAAAAAAACTTGTCTGTAATCGGCCTCTCTTTGCACTTTTTGGGACAATTGCTAGTTATATTAAGTTACTTGAAAAATCGGGCTCCTACAATGTATTTTAGGTATCAAAGGAGGGAAACAGTTATTTCCATTGATTGAGGAATCATTTAGGCAATTTCAGTCTTATAGAAAAGATTTGTGTTGGTTCAGCCTGAGCCCAAAACTTTTTCGTTGTCATCTAATTAATGAATGCATTAGGTTGACCATAAAAAAATATCCATTTTCAGAATACACATTATCGTTCACCCTTGCTTTCAAAAATGCCCATTCACATGTCGCTATGCTTCCCCACTCTATGCCTTACAGCGTTTCCTTTGCAACATAAGGTGCAAATGCTAGTTAT
>APFE031425392.1:0-26884 GCA_000404065.3 Pinus taeda
TATTAATAATTTTTAAATTTCGATACTCGTTTTAATCAATTTTTATTATTCAATTTCCAATTGGGAATTTGGTCAAATACAAATTACAATTATTATTTTTAATTAATTTAATTTGACTTAAATTCCTTACATATCAACTTGGTCAAATACTCTCGTTTCACTTATCAATAAATTTAATAATTTGACCTTGACCAAATTTTATCTCTATTTTAACCCAAAAAATACTTTGTTCACAAAGTCCACTTCCAACAATCTCCAACAACAATATGAATAACTGTAAAACTCTATTGTCACTTATAAATGAAGTTATTTATAACATATTATTGATTAAAAAAACATTTAAATAAAAATCTACCTTAATTCGGCACGAGTGATGAGAGGGATAAAATTTCTTGAGATGCAAGTGCATTTCTCTCAGTGCTCTTGGTAGATTGGAGTTAAGATAGATCTAAGTTGGTTAATTAAAACTTGACTATTATTTCATTTTTTTAAATATATTGTCATATATTTGCATGAAAAAAAATAAAAAATTAAACATAGTTTGGTTGTCATTTAACTTCCAAATTTGAATAATTTATAGGTTATATGTGACAAAAAAAACTAACATGTTGAAAAATATATCAATAAATGCACATGATGTTAGGTTTTTGTTAACAATTTATGTAGTTTGACTTTACATTAATAAAAAAATGTTGTGTTTTTTTTAATAAAAAATGTTTTTATAATTGAATAAACAAATATGAAAAGTTAATTAAACAAGCATATAATGATGGTAATATTATATCTAAATTTTATAATTAAATTAAAATAAATAATAATATTAAATTTAAAATTTATAATATTAATATATTTATAACGTTAAATATATATATATAATATATATATAAATAGTTCCATTAAAAATAAAAAAAAAAAAAATATATATATATATAACACCAAGTATTTATATTTTATTATATAGTGTGTGGGTCTAATAATATATTTTTAATCATAATTTAATTAAATTAATAATATATTATTATAAAAAAAATATTAAGGAAAGAAGAAAATCCATTTTTTAATTAAGTTTTAGTGAGTCCAGGAGTTGTTTAAGCAAGTATGGAGATTAAAAAGGAAATAAAAAAAATGAAAAACTTTTTTCTCCACAATAAACTATTATATCTTGTAATATTTCTCACATGTAAATAGAAGAGTAGAAAGACAAAGAATTAAAATACTTGAAAGGCACATAGTATTTAAATATAAAAAATATTAAATCTTTATAATTAAGATTAAAGCACAGAGCAAATAATTAATAATATTGTTAATAATATCATTATTGAGGAGGAGACTAAGTTATTAAATTTACATTATTTAAAAATACTGTTATTTAATAGGGAGATTAGTTTTGTTGTGTTTGTTTTTTGTTTTTTGTTTTTTTTATAGTAAATCTAAACTTTCTATAAATTCATGTTAAAGATACTTGTTTTGGCCTCATTCCTACCAGACTAATTGGCCAAAAGATAATAACATAAGCACATTGTTAGTAGCAAAAGCAAACTAAGAGACCACATGTCTATAGCCCAAAAATAATAGAAGATCCCAAGAACTAGAATACATTGATTTTCATCCCTAATATAAGAGGTTTCCCGGATCTGGATTATCTGAGCCATTGCCTAGTAGCGGAGGAGGACAAAAAGCCTCGTGAACGTGTCTTGTCATATGTTCCATTATGCCTTTCAGATGGTCCAACCTCTCATTTATTCTTTTTTGGTTGTGACACAAAACTACTAGTCAGTCCATCATGTGCCACTAATTATGCTAGAAATCGTTCATAAAACCAATAATTTCATTTTTGTCATCATGGCGGTCTTGCACAAGTTGTTACAAAAGTAGAGTAACCTAATGAAGTTGGTTTTCTAGAGATTCAAACAGAGGGGGCACTTCTGTTCTTCTAGGGAATGGATAACCTGTTGATCTAATTCTTCGCCCAAATCTTAAATCTCTACCCAGTGCTCTACTCCATGGCCCCGTGGCCCACCACCCCTACACGCGCAACCATTTTGATGGTATCAATCTTACTTCACCAAACCAAAGTGTAACACACTATGTGTCAGTTCCTCTGAATTCTCCAATCCTTGCTTGTGTATCCAAATCCAATGCAGAGATAACAATGTGGGCTATAAGAGGAGCATTTGATTGGGACTTGCCCCCCTCCACTAGCTTTCTAGAACTAAAAGAACTATCGCCCACACCAAGCCCAACAGGCAACGGGAGGTTAGGTTAACTCTCCACCCCTCTAGTCCCCAAAGAACTACAAAGCCTGAAAAGGGAAGCACAACCCTCGTGAATATTAGTCCATTCCTCCCAATTTTCCACCAGAATGATACCCCTCTAGGAGGGAAAGGCATTATTCAAAGAAAGGTTGGAAGAAACAATGGTAGCTCTTGCACAAAAGCTACAAATTCTTAAAGGAGACGAGCCCTCAAAAGGGTCACCACCCGAACTATAAGTCTTGACCACAAACTCACACCACAACGTCTAAAAGGAGTCTACCTCTCTCGGCCCCTCTTTCACTCATACCATTTACAAATTCAAACAATAATGGCAGGGACCACATTGCTACCTTTACATAAAAATTAGCAAACCCACTGGAAGAGATATTTTGAGACAAACTTACAACTTGGAGAAGGAAATTTACTAGAGGTTTGGAAATTGATGAGAGCTCCAACGATGACACCTTAGTTGCCTGGCCCAAGCGTTCTCTCTCCCTTCGAAAATCAAAGACCTAGCCTAATGGTTGAGCAGACATTGATGAGCCCAGGTCCCAAATCCTTATGCTCTGAAACCCCACAATGGCAAAGGCAATATCTCCCGAACCAGTTGAAATGTACTCCTCCTTATCATAGTTTGGAAGGCCAGGGATGGCGAAGGCAGAATGCCACCCTCTTCACCCAAAGCACATGTTCTATCCACCACCTTAACTCTCATCGCCATGCACATCAAACAACAATTTGGAGGGTCGCAGGTAGCTGTTATAACTCTTAAGTTTTCCAAAAGCATCGCCTTTCACCTACCCTAAGAGGCTTCCTCAACAAGCCTCATTAAGCCACATGACGTGTGGGCAACAGATTTAATGCCCCGCCTTGTCCTCCATTCGCCTCCAATGTCACCCTCAATGGGGAAAGGGAGATTAGGTTATTAAATATAATGTTAAATAACTAAAAAAATATAACATAATTATTTATTAATATTTATTAAGAAAGTTATATCAATTTTTTAAGATGAAACAAAAAGAATGTTTTAAGTAAAATGAAAAAATAAATAAATTAATTAAAACTTAAAATTAAATTATTAAAAGAATCATTATATTAATAGAGAAAAAGAAATATAAAAAAATGAAAGATAAAACAACCTGATTAAAATAGAGCCTACATTTAAAAAATGTTGACATACAATCTTACATTACACTTGCACATCTCCCCCATACTAGTTGTAGAGCGCCTCTCAACGCAATTAAAAAACTAACACAAAACATACACAACAAAATTCATTCCAATTATGTGTGTGTGTGTAAGGAACTCTACATCTTGTAAGAGTTCGAACTTCTCTTACTAGTAGTTAGATCGCTCGTCATAGTTTGTATTTGCTCATCAACGCTCCACAATGTACCATTTCAAATATTCACAATATAAAGGTTTTGGTAATAGGAAATGCCTCGAATTCAACAAGTGCTACATAGTAGCTAGTCCGTGCCGTTTAATTTAAATATAGCTAAATTAGAGTAGAAAATAATAAAAATATAAAGATTTGAATTTTAAAGATGTTATATAATTAGGGTTATGGAGGGAACTCTGGAAACCCTTGCAATGGCTAGGGTTTTGCCCTAGTCATCCATTATTTGCTTTGTTTGTGTGGATTTTCTGTAGATTGTTCAATGGAAAATCCCCATGATTCAACGAGAAAGGTTGTTTCTTTTGTAGGTATGGTTGTCGATCAAGCAAGCTCTTCTTCAGTTTCGTACAACTCTACGTTGAATTTTGATTCCAGTCTTCCGGTGGTTCAAGAAATCCCTTCCCTCAATATTACCATGGATCGGGAAGCTTTCTGTTGTGAAAGATATTTTTTGGAGAATGGCTTGGTTTGGAGGTTTAATGGGTATTGGCCACAACTGGTTGATCTACATAAATGGATCTCTGAGTCTTGGAAGCCCCTTTTCACGGACGAACTGAACATTTACCCTATGGCTCACCGTTTTTTCGTGGTGTATTTTGATAATATAGAGGACAAAAAAGACATATGTGAAGTTGGGACATGGTTTTGGGGTAGTGTTGGTCTCTTCATGCAACCCTGGACTCCCACTTTTGATCCAATAACGACATCCATCTCCACAGCCCCATTTTGGGTAAGGCTTATGAATCTTCCCTGACATTTATGGAATCTTCCATCACTTTCCTCCATTGGGAATGCATTGGGAAAGTTTTATCTCTGTTGTTTTGAAACAAAAAATAAATAAATTATAAGACTATTTATGCCTACATTTGTATGGAGATGGACTTCAACAAGGGTTTTCCCGCGAAGATTAATTTGATGGATCCAAACTATATTTGGGTCCAAAAGCTCGATTATGAGAATATTTCATTTTGATGTAAAGCATGCTACGAAATGGGGCATGTAATTAAAAATTGCCCCAAAAGTTCTAAGAGTAGCAAAGACTGGAAAAATCCATGTAGGCTCAAATGGTGGGAAGGAGCGCAAGGTGATCACTATACGGCATACAAAGAGGACGAGCTTCAGGACAAGAAAAAACCAGAATATAAGAAGGAAGCAAATATAGCCTAATAAATCACATCTCCAACAACAAAATTTAAGTAGGACAAATTCCAGGCTAATGTGTCTCCTCTAGTCATTAGTAAGGATTCCCAAAGACACAACATTAGTGGAAAAGCAACAATCCCTCATGGGAAACAGATCTCCTCTAGAAATCACAAGGAATAATGTTGAAAAGACTTCTTCTTACGCAGATTAGACTAATAAGGAAGATCTAAAGAATATTATCATTCACTTGCCACAAAATGATTCGCTAGAATTTGTAGAAAACTGCGAGTTGGACTCAAGTTGGGAAGAAAGGAAAAGTTTTTCACCTAGAAAAGCAAGAAGTCAGACTAGATCAAAATAAAATTAGTGAAAATGGTACGTAAATGTGTCTTGATATTGGGGGTTTTCTGAAAAAAAATAAAAATAAATAAATAATAAAATAAAATAAATAAAAATTACCTGTAAAGGAACTAAAATTTTTGTGTTGTGGGAAACTTGCTTGAGGGTTTGGATTGATTCTATGTGCTCAATCTTAAATTTGCAAGTCTATGGATATCTCTGAAACATGTAAATGGTTCTGAGCATGAATCCAGTGGTTTAATATAATTGTTATCCATTCTCATTTAAAAAAATTGTTATTTAATTAAATTAATTTTAAATTATAATTAAAAATATTAATAAATTTTGTAAATTAACCTTTTCTATATTACCACGTAAAAATAATTATTTATACTTTGTGTTTAGCCTTTTTTTTTATAATGTGTGAAAGTGATTATGTGAAATATAATTGAAAACTCTCATCTTCTACACACGTTTATGAATTCCACAAACATGATGCACTCTCAAAAGTTACATCACTTAATGTCTTTGATTCAAAAGATTCCATTGATTTGGGTGTCTTGCTTTTGTTTGGTATTTTCTTTCGTTAATTTTGTCTCATGGATTTTTAATAATTACAGTGAAGGTGTTCCTTTATGGGCTTGAGCTGGCCAAACACTGTTCAGCCCGCCAATGAGATCAACTTATTTTCATTTTTCACCACGTGGCATTGTCCGGTCTGAGTCATTTATAGCCCCTCATAGGCTGTAAGAGGTGGATCAATATCGTACAGAGGTCCATCAATATCGTTCAATACGCATGTATGAGGTCTGGACGTTGCTGCTATTTTTTTCTCTCATCTCCTCCGCGCCAAAGTCGAGGATCTGCCCTTGGTGTTCACCCATTACTTGCTCTATGCAAATGATAAAGTGTAGATGCTGAAGGCAGAGATACTGGTTGCAATGTTCAGTTTCCTTTTTGTCTTTTCTTTTTCTTTTCTGGTGGCTGGATGACATAACATCGGCTTGTGTTTGTAGTGCAGGTTCCATGTTTTGAGACCCCAAGCGGCCTACCTCTGTAACGGTGAGGTGGCACGCTTCAACAAATGGTTCACAATAACTTGATATGGTGCCACACTTTCCATGGATAGTATAACCGGAAAAAGACGAAACACTTGGTATCGACGCTTTCGCCCTCAACATCAAACCAGGTTGCCCGAGAGGTCGGCTCTGACTTCAAGCTTTTCTTCTCTGTCGATATCCAACATAGATGACCATATACAAAAGCCACCAAAACCAGATGACAGTCCGAGGAAAGCAGTTGTCCACCTGGCTGGGCAACGACAACTCCTGGTGTCCCAACCCCACTTTAATTCATAAAGGAATTGGAATGGCTTCCTTATATATAGTTCCATTCGCAGCATGGCTTGTTTGAACAACAATTTCCCTCCATATCAATCAAATTTTAGAGCCCCTCTTAATCATTTCGAATTGTTGATTTTTTGTTTTTAACCTTTTTAGATCCACGACGTTGCGAAGTTGCAGAATTAGTACAACGGGAAATGGCTATTCAGGCTCGGTATCCTTCCAATGTCCTACTTCCTTATTTCAGAACAAGGTTGGTATCTTCTTGCACCTTTGCTCAAATACACACCCAATCCATGTTTCCTATTTAAAGGAGTTTGCCCGTACCCCTACGATGATAATGAATAAAATTCAACCTATATGGAATTCCAGTTTGAAGGTTTATGCAGTCTAACTTCTTTTACGCGTCTCAATGCTTTCAGATTCAAACAGGAGCATTACTTTCCTTATATTTCATTTCTTTTCCCTACAATTAGATCCTCATTCTTTCAGCGATGTCCCAATTTCTTAGGGCAAAAGGTTTGGGATTAAGGCCTATTGGGATAATCGTGGCAAGTTTTTTGTCATCCTGTTGCATCAGAATTGTTTGTGAAAGAAGGCCTAGGTCCGAGGGATGAGTCTTATGCTAAATTGTATGAGAAAGACCACGCTAAGACTAGAAATGTGGTAGATTTCCACCCCACCAGTGAAACGACGTGCCATTGAGATGGAAAAGTATTTGTTACCTGTATCTTTTCCTCTATTTCTAGATCTCAACAAGTGTTCATTAAAACCACTGCAATATTGGTTTTCTTGTGCAGCCCTTTGGGTTTTCTAAGGTTCATTTGAGGTTGCACAGATCCCTGTTTCCACCCGTACAACGTTGAATTATTAAATTTTTACGTAGTAGTTGATTGATTTCTTTAGGTTTACCTCTTTATTCTAACATATTATGATTTAAAAACCAAATGAACTCTATTTTTTAAGTTTCAATTTATAATGGATCAAGTCACATCCTAACAATGGATATTCTAGAGTTGAGGCCCGTTTGAGTTTTGATACTTGTTATTTATCAAAAATATTGCTTTATGGTTTAAGATTGATATTATATATCAAATTTATACAAGAATTTGGGTTCAATTTTTTTAATTTGTGATTCTAACATTAAGGTTTATTTTCAACTTTCAATAAGACATTTGTTTGATTTGATTACGGGTGAAAGAGTAATGATTAAACTATGGTTCACATGGCATTTCCCATGGACGCATTTTATGTATGCTTATATTAACAAGAATAGGCGAACCAATGATTATAAGGGCTTACCCGAATTTGGGTTTGGTTCACCAGCTTTATTAGGCGAATATCGAATAGTTGGGATGCACATACATGCTTGTATTTTTCATTGCAGATGCGCTAATATATTTACATTTGACTATTTGTAATAAATTGCAGAATTTGGATGCAATGTTTAACTCCTTCAAAAATTGTAGGTTTTCTAAACAATTTTTTTTCTTTGATTTTATTTTGTAGCACTACTCATGGTCAGTAAATCCCTTCAACATTCCCAAGTTGTTTTTCATACTCTTGAAGATCAGGCATGCAACATGAAAAGAGAAAGAGAACCCGTAGATCTGCTCTCTTTGCAATGTAAGAGACATCTTTGATGAGATTATTAGATCTCAGCCAACAAACTCCTAGTACAGTTTCAACTAGACTACGGTTATCTTTTGAGGATGAACATGGATCTTCAGCTCTAAACCCAGCCAAGGGTGATAGTCTTCTATCTTTTCTTATCTCTCACGTGAAGTCAATACAAAGCTACAACAATAAAAGATATAATTTATCATGATTCCTTTTAATGTGAATTGAGTAAACTCTATTTTAATTTAAACAACTTTGCATGTGAAGTTGGTCATATCGCTATGCAAACATTGCCCAAGAATAATGGAACCTTAGTTTGCAAGAGTGTTGGGATTAACATGAGAATGCATTGAATTTTTTAATTAGTTGAATTTTTTAATGAAATGGATTCCACGGAGTAATTTTTTTTTATATGGAACTTCTTTGGTAAAAATGTGAGTCAGATTCTCCTAATTCTTCTATAGACTTCTGAATATTCAAGACGAGTCCATTGCATGATTAGGTGTAATTATCTTTTAATTAATCCATATAACAACCTTCATCTGTTTATTTGTATGTTCAAATTGTAACTTGTTTCTTTATACTTCATCATATAATTTTTCCAATTTTATTGGCTTTTTTATGTTTGTCTAAAAATCATAAATTACAATACCAACATCAAAAATTTTGTAACTTATTCTTATGTGACAAGAGCCCATTTTCATAAAACTAATTATCTCACACCTTGGATTTGGACTTTCCTTGGGATTGGACAAATAGCATATGCAACTTTTCAGACATGTATAGGAAAAAATTTAATGAGAGAAGACAATTGGAATAGTGTTGTTTTCTAGCATTGAATGAAAATATACCATACATATAGGAAAACATTTAATGAGAGAAGACAGTTGGAATAGTTTTGTTTTCTGGAATTGAATGAAAATATACCATTATGTGAACACCAAATAAATTTACAAGATACAATTCAACAGTTCTTAAATACTCAAAGAAACTCTAAATTTGTATCTACGAAAAACTTATTTTCAGAATCAACATATATGTATGTAGGGTTGGAATTTAAGTATGAGAAGAAAAATCTTGATCTTGGAAATGTGAAATATAGGACCCATAAGCTTATATACAATTGTTCTTCCATGCTAGGGTGTGTGAGGTAAGGACCTGCTATGCATTTTTTAGTACTTTCAACGTTTGAGGATTTCTTTGAAACTTGTAATTGTTAGATCTTGAGTAGTCGCTCAAAAAGTCAATTTTTCTTAAAATATGCACAAATTTCAAATTCCCTTACAAAATGCATGGAAATCCTACCTTTAGTTGAAGTTAAGTTTATGCTTTGAATAGTTTGGTTTAACTAGACTAATTTGTTTGGTTTCATGGTTCAAATTATGACTTTAAAAAATACATAGAGAAATTGTCAACAATGGGATTAACTCATTGGTTGTAGTGTCATTCTTACATTTTTGTATATTGTTATGTTTGGCCATAAAAAACAGTAATGAGAAGCCAAAAATACCATGTATCTAAATATTTTCTATTTATAATAATAATAATGATATTTAATGAAGGTCGAAGCTCAAGCATAAGTAAATTGATGTATGAGACCATCTTTGTGGGATAAGGGACCCCTCCGTGTTGTGATTTACCTTATTAGTCTATAGAGGTATATGCAACTTGCCCTCACTAGATTTGAACTGAAGAAGAACCACATATTATTAGACATTATGTTCACTCAAACTACATCCCATTTCCACACACAAGAAAAGAAGTTGACACACAATAACCATACCTTATCATTCCTTTTAGATATTGTTTCTCAAATAATCTAGCTATCTATCATATGTGAAATGTACGCTTCCACTAAAGTTCTTTGTTTCTTGCTACATGATGCACATAGGTGATTTCTATTTTATTTTGTCACTAAGATTTTACAATGATGAAATGACATCTAATGTGACAAAATTTCATATTGCATTGTAGAGCATTGTTACAGAATGAGAGAGATTTACCAGAGTTAACGGTACTTCTGTAGAGACAAGGTTATCCTTATATGCTAAGATAAAAAACAATCACGGATAGATTTTGTGATGCATATTAACATTTTGTGGCCAATTTTAGTGATATAATTATTTATGTTGTAGATTTTCTGTCAAAAATTCAATTAATAGGTGCATTGAGTGTCCATGAATGTTGAGAGCTAGATTTTGTAATAGTTTCCTTTATCACTAATTTTTCATTATCCATTATTCTGTGTTACTGATCAACTCCAAAGAAAACTTTGGGTCAAACTATTTTCAACAACACCAACTATTTGTCATTCACTTTCATGGATGCATATAAATTATAATGTAACTTTACATGATGGATTAGATAGTGGTTACTCCATTTATTATGTTAATATTTCCATGGTTATTTGACTCTAAAAGGAGTCAAACAAGTGTCCATAAATTTGGATTCTCTTCTTTGTAAACTACTAACTCATTTTTTCCATTTATATCACATGCAATGCAAACAAGATCGCATCAACTCTTAAGGTGCTCAACCTTTCTTCAAATACACTATCTCTTCCTGTTGCTCAACCTTTTGTTTGATAGTGCCGATATCACCATATTTAGTGATTTAACTCGCTAGAAGTGGACTGAATTAGAATTGCATAATTTGAGTTTGGATAGACTTGAGAAAACCTATTGTTGCAAGATTTTCATCTACATTTGATTGGATGTAATTTATAAAATATGTTGTTTCATTTTGATAGAAATCAAAATGCATCATAAATTGCATAATTCGTGTTCTAAAACAAATGTGATTTGATGCTTTGAAATGAGAGGGGTCGTTTGAGACAATCTCTCATAGAGAAGAAGCAAAGGTATTTGATCTCCCTTATGAATGCCATAGAAGGAGGTCTTTCCAGGAGCCTTAGGGGTAAGGACTTGCAGATGGAAAAGGTGGATCACAGAAACATGGAATTGGAGAGGGTGAAAAAGCTGAAACTATAAGTCCATTTATGGCAGAGCAAAGCTAAGAATCATGGAGCGATGGTTGCAACCTTAAAAAGTAATCTTCAGCAGACTATGATGCAAAGCAAGGAGCAAACCATAGAAGGAAGTGTCAATAGTGAGGCAGATGATGTAGAAATAGCTCATTTAGCCAATGTGGAGGTTAATTATGCTAAACATTTAGAGGTAGCAAGGAACATGGAGATCAAATAACATGCAAGATCTATGGAAAAAATGTTGTTTCAATTTTTTTGTTTCCATGTAGACACCCCTGCCTCTGTCGGGACTGTGAAATGGTGTTTAATACATGTCCTGTTTTTTATGCTACAAAGAATGCAAGTGTCGAAGTCTACATCTCAGTAACTATTCTTTAGTTTATGTGTTCTTTTGTCACTTCTAAAGGTACAAAATTGTTGGGTTTATTATTAGTGTTCAAAAGCACTTAAGGAGGGGTTAGGCCTGTGGGATAGCCCTGAAAAAGTAGTATTCATATTCATTATCTATTCACATTAGTTATTATGTGGTAAAAAGTGAATATAACAGTAGTTCCATAAGTGCATAGTGATGTTGAGTCAAAGGGTGAAAA
Source organism: Pinus taeda (assembly GCA_000404065.3). Taxonomy (NCBI): domain Eukaryota; kingdom Viridiplantae; phylum Streptophyta; class Pinopsida; order Pinales; family Pinaceae; genus Pinus; species Pinus taeda. The sequence goes on from APFE031425392.1 coordinate 11,676, forward strand.
GTATCAAACTTGTTTCATTAGATTGAAGGATGATGTGGAGAGAGGAGAGTATGGAGTTTTTGAGGTCCTACAATGTTTTCTCTTTTTTTGTAGCCCATTTTCACATACCAATTGTAGATAGAATTATCTGATCGTGAGGGACCCTATATATGCACCAATCCATGAAGATATTCAAAGAAACAACATGATAATAGGAAAAAAGAAAGCACAAGTGAACAAAATGGCTTGGCCTTTGTTATTTGAATCATGGTTAACTTCTATTGTTCTTTTCTGCCCTTTTTGGTGTGATCCTCCTGGTGGACCTATGAATATATGACCATTTTTACATGTTTCACTATGTGTTGTCATTGGTTCTAGAAGTGGTTGTTGTTGAAAGACGTTCATTAATCCTTTAGCAGTCAAATCTACCTGAACTTCATATTCAAATTAGTGCTTTATCCTACAAGACTACAATGTTAGCATTAGAGTTTTCAATATTTGTGATTTTGTATTCAAATATAAACTAACTTGTATTCAATGAAAGAATTGTGTCAGAGATTATTTTGTAGACATAAAACCATTCGCGTTCTTGTATTATCCAACATTGTTTTGTATTATGAATTTACCATTATGATCTATCATTTTAGAAATATAACACAACTTATATTCAATGAAAGAACTGTCAATGTTAGTGTGTTATAGATTGGTATGTAGACATAAAACCATCAACTTTGTTGTCTTATTCAAGATAGTTATCTATCCTGACTTTACCATTATAATTTATCATTTTACAAACATGTGCATTGTGAATATTGTTCAACATGTTCTGCAGAGGGCTAAAGTCAAGATAATCTTCCCAAAGCTTCTATTCCTTCGATGCACCTTTGCACCTTTAGAGGCAATTGCTAATTTAAAATTTTAATTATATTATTTTAAAGTGTTTTTAAATTTTTCATGAAATTGAAATTATTACAACATTTAAAAAATGCACTTTAACCATTAATATTTAATATTATTCACAATGTAGCTAAAAATTTAAATGGCTAAATTCAATCCCAAAAACAATGGAAACACTTTGATTTGCCCATTCAAAAAATTGATATGAAATTGAGTTTAATCTAACTAACAACAATTAAGGTTGATTATAGAAGCTAAGATTGATTTTGTTGAAGAAATTTCACTATAAATGAAAACGAACCTTATACGGAATGCCACACAAAAAGCAAACTAGAAATATCTCCACACTATCTTCGACAGAAAACGACAATTAGGATTATGTTGACGTGATGCAATGTCATGTATATGAGACATTGTTTGTGAGAGGTGCAAGCACCTCCATCAAAATCAATCAACATAATTATTTAAAAAAAAAAAAGCAACCAGAGATGAATATATGTCGGTGATTGGTCGTTGGGAGTGGGATTTTATTTCAAATGCAATGCATATATTTTGGTGATGTATTTTCAATTGCTTTTGAACTTCAACGAGGGTGGTGATAATTTGTTTACTTTGTGTACGTTTAGCAAAGGAGGTTTTCATGGACGAAAGAAGTTACAGGTACCAGTCCCTGCAATTTTTATTATTTTTGTTGTCCAAGTTAAATGCAGTAGGCAAATATTTCGTATCACTACTCTATTGTGAATGCTTCATGTAGGGTATAATAATTCATCATTAATGGTTGATTATTGGACATATATATCCATTAATTAATTTATTTTTATGTGAGAGGTATGGAACGCCTATGCCATGGTGTGGGAGAGATCTTGATAATACTATCTGAGGTTAATGAGGTATTAATATTAAATAAAATTGTTTTGATCTTGAGTATCATTTAGTTTCACATAGATCTAAATCTCATGTGTGTACACACTTAGAATTAGAGTGGCACAGGTTGGAATAGGAATGAGATCGTTCTTACAACAATTACAATAAATAAGAATGTTGGAGAGGGAGTTATTTATTTTTAGTAAGGTATCATTTATTCATAATATTCGTAGTTTCATTGGAATTTGTAGACCTAAAACGAAGTGCATGATATATAATGTCGCATTGATCTTAATTAATACAAACCAAAAAATATGGTTTTCTATTTTATAAATGCTACAAAGAAAGCCAAAAAGATGGACATGCAGAAAATAATATATGGAAGCTTAGGTGAGATGGACAGATCAAGACGTCTTTTAAGGTGCAAATCCCTTCTGCTGCGTGGAACTACAAGCCAAGCTTGTCAAATCGTTGTTTCGTAATTCATTGATATGTATTTGTCTTTTTCTTTGTCATTGCTAAGCAAGGGTGAATGCCATAAATGCGCAGCCTGCAACTTTTCATTGGTGATGTGATCCTTGTACTCCTGCCATCATTACAAAATAGGATACAAACAAATCAAACCAATTTGGTTGAAGATAAATAAATAAATTATAGCTAAAAATAATAAATTTCAATCTGCAATGTTAAACTGTAGAATGTTTGCAATTTTTTTTTTGTCAAACCCAAACTAATATGGCTTTGACCAAAAATCCCAATGTGTTATAACATGCCTGCGACAAGAATACTAATTATATCTAGGAGGTAAACACTATACGTAAGGGAAAATCACATGTCCATGTAGGGATGGGTATAATGGATAGAAATAAGAGTTTTAATTATATGAATAAGACAATACATCTAAATATAAATTACATCTTGATGATTAATGCAAAATTAATGTTCATAAATGAATTTAGTCGTCACAATTTAATCCTTTCTCATCTAAGTTTGTTTGTTTGTTTTTTTAAACACTAATTTAATATATTTTTTAATTTTGGAAAATAATAGTAATTTCAATTTTTTTAATGGGGGTACTTTTTTTTTATATTCAAAATCTGGAGTTACATGGCCAAAATCGCTTTTACAAAATTGTAACAAAACTAGCAACAATTTGTGCATCTATGTCCAGATCCCAGTTCATCCATATATCTAAATTATTCCTTCTCCAAGCCTTTTCCTCTATTACAAAACACTGAAAATTCCCATGGTTTCTAAATAAAAGACATAAAATAAACACACAATGACATAACATGTAACAAACAGTAAACTAAATGGACTTCTCGACTTCCTCGCATTCTTCATTTTTCCATCCACTTGGCCCGACACCTACAACTTCTTCTCCTGCCTGAGTCTGCAATTGGACGACGACTTCTTCTGACAACCCTACAATAATATCCTACACCTCACTAAAGATGTTGTCACTTATCAACTCTGAATTGAAGGATAGGAGGTCCATCTCCAACTTCACAACCCATCTTTCCAAAGTTCCTTCCGCAACTTCAAACTCGGTGTTTAAACACTCCACGCTCGTTGCTCGGTCCTTCGCCAGGAGTTAAACGCGATGGGTGAGAAGGTCCAACCCATAAGCAGCTTGAACAAAAACTCAACAACCCTTTTCCACCAAGCCACGTCCTCCACCAGGGGTTTCTCATCCTGCATTTTCCGAGACTCCATCATTGTACATTCCCAGCTTATATTGTTTTCACACCAGCACTCTCCACTTACTATAACAATTGAATCCAAAGGGGGTCGAATCAATTTATAAATTGTGTTTTCTTCATCTTCCCTCACCCCTGCTCATGCCATGATTGCTTGTAAATCCTCAATCTGAAGGCCCATTAAATATTCTTGCAATCTGATGGATCTTCCGAACCACCCCTGCAACCAATTCACTAGTGATCGAGATGTTGACCATCGTTTCACCATTAAAGAGACTCTGTAATCTACATGATCAATTCCTTACTAAAATGACGGGATATATGATCTCCTTATGAAATTAAATGATATCTTATGCGAATGAACAGATAGAATGTCCTCGAGTTCCTTGGTGGCGCCATGCATTAATAACATACTTTCCTTATACCATATGTCCTTTTGTCCTGCCACAATTTCACACATTTTCCAACCCTTAGCCTGATCGAGAGAGGCATTAACTTCGTTGTCCAACATTTTTTATGGGATTGGAATGTGGCCAAATGGCCTCCCATTTGTCTCATACTTTCCCTCACCCAGATGAACCCCGCAATTTTCCAAGCCATCGGTGACAAAAAATATGAAATAATTCATATTTTTCAAAAATTTATAATTGTTGTTCAATTCTCAACACAAAGGTAGATTTTTGTTCCTTTTGTTTTGCATTCATAGGAGTAAACTTCTTTATGGCAATTAAGGAGTCTCCTACCACTTTGATTTTCTTTATCCTCAGAGATAGAGCTAGATCTAACCCTTTCTACATTGCTAGCAATTTTGCTTTGTTGTTTGTTGCAATCCCTAAACCCCATGAATATTTTATTTCAACTTGTTCGTTGGGGAAAAGTAATACCCCTCCTGCCCCTACCACCCCAAGTACTTCCATTTTATTAGTGAATGATACAAAGTTACATTTTGCGAATGCAGACTGATGTATGCATTTAGATAAAATTGAGCGATCACCCAAAATAGTGTGACTGTACTTCACATCTATATAGAAAGGCTAAACAAAATTCAATCTATTTCATATCTTGTGTTGCACATAAACACATAAGTGTGTTATTTATATATGCTCTGTGAGAGCATTACATTTATATTCCCACAAAATAATATATGTTGTTGCACCCCCTTAATACTAAGGGAGTCATCCATCCGACTTAACAACTTACATAGAACTTTCAAACCGTGGACAAAAAGACCAGCTTTAGCTTTGATTTTGCACTACTTATGGCCCCAACTACAAAATAAACTTACAGAATAATGTTTATTTATTTATTTTAATTTTCATTGTTGCTACCAAAATCACATAATATAGTTGCTAAGAAAATCTTTTCTAGCTCAATATGATACCCACAAATCATACTAAACAAAGATAACTATGAGTTAAATAAGGTGGATGACATTATTGTTATGTATCCTATCCACTCGAACTACCCCTAACATTTTTTTTAAACAATAATGCAAATATTTATATTGATTTCAAAATCTGTGTCTGATTCACAACTTTACATTAGGGATTAAAATTCAATTTTTTCATATACTTTAGGTATATCTAGCATAACCTATATCAAAATTATCCTTTGTTGAGAGATGCTAAATTGAGAGACAAAGTACAAGTCTTTGCAGGTGAGAACCTTCCAAAAGGACCACAAAATAAAGCAAAATCTACAAAACATCCAACTTATTTGAGGATAAAATCCTTCATTACATTGTACTTGTCTAGATCCACAAGTTCATTCAGATTTGGGCAATTATTTATTGTCATACCACCTTAGCTAATAGAATCATTCATGTTTAGAACCAAACCATTAACCAACGATCTCAACTCCTCAACTTATTGACGTAAATGACACATTTCACCCTCCTACTAGTCCACTTTAACTCTAATTTCCAACAAAAGGTCCATCACATTTGAGGGAGAGACAAATCGTTCATTACGTTTTAGTTGCAATTTCATTATTTCAACTTACATGGCATCCAATTTTCCATTGAGTTGAAAAATGATTGAATTATTTCTACCAACCATGTACAATAAAAGACAAGACATTATAGGGCAAACCCAATCACCAACACTCGATAATCTTAAAACCTCAGGGATTGGCTTCCCAATGCAATCAAAGTATTGTGAACCACAAGAGGGACTAACACATCCAAACAACGATTTGAGTGAATTTCGGAGAAAACAAATCGTAGTGGGGAGTAGAGAGTTCTAAACTCCACCCTTGTCGTCATAAAGTTTAACTGTAGACTTTTTTCACTGCTAAGCCTAGTTCCAGATTAAAGAATCAACACTTTAAAGGGTCCCAACCAAAGAGTTAGAATTAATAATTCACCATTTCATCCACACAATCGATTCCAAGGAATAGAAGCAAAATCCAAAATAATAGTGGTTTGAAGAATCTGGTATCTACGAATAAATACTAATTCCCTAGATAAGTAGCTGTATCTAGAACAAAAGTTTAGAGTGTTTTAGACTTTTCCTATAAGTAATAGATAAGATGACAAGATAGAAGACCTACTTGCAGTTCTGCTTTCCTCTCGTCTCCCTTGTATTGATCCTGTCGCTCCTTCCTGTACTTAATCCGCTTGAGAAGTACCCTATAAACACAACAGAAAACAAAGAACCGATCAAAGCATACAATCTATTGAATATAAGTGAAAGGAATCAGATATAATTCACACATATAAGCATTATGAAACAATACAAACATATGGGAAAAAGGTTCAAACACTTTATTAGATAGAAGAAGGAATTACAACCATTGGTGTTTGATTCAAATCCATTCCTCTAGCTTGGATCCCATCCACATCACATCAAAAGCATGACAAACTTGTAGCATTACAATACTTGCTTCAAAGCCAAATCTCATAGCAGCACTATCTCCTTACAATTCAACATAATCCAGCCCCTGATCACTTAGATGAGTGGTCATTTATAAGAAGATGAAAGAGGTTTGTCATAAATGGTGCCATTGAATGGCCTTCCATACTTAGAATTAGTTCCACGGAGGAAGGAATGAGAGGATAGGATGCACCTTAACTCATTCCTCATCCATTTTCGAGCTCATAGGAGTTGATAAGTAAGGGAACCTTCTAGATGACTCCAAAAGATATGAATATTCCCCAAAACCTATGTGAATTTCGCTCATTCTCGCCCAACACAGGTGAAAGGAAGCCTAAGTGCTCTGCAGAGCACCCTGGCAATGGACTCAAGTGCTACGCAGGGCACCTTCATAAGGACTTACCTGCGCTAGTCCCTCTAGAGGCTATTTCTGGATGTCTTCAAGTCATGAAACTTTCTGGGAAGGAGGCATTCAAAGGGGTGAATTGTTTAGGGCATGAAGCAACTGAAATTAGGGTTTGATGGGCCCTAAAACATTGATCTGGATGTTGGGACTTGATGTGCCCAAATGGATTTGTAACAACTTCCTCCTAAAGCATGAAGTCAGAAAAATGCCAATGTCGAATGAAATGCTTTAAGATGTGATGAGGAGGTATCAAAGTGGAAGGTGACCTGCATCAATTACAATACATATATCATGATATTTTATTTTACATGAATTGATGAGGGAAGGCATACCCATTCTCAGCTTACAAAATTTCATTACATGTACATAAACAGTCGTATACAGATATAGACCCATGATCGGAATGACCATCAATGTAAAGCTATTGTACATATGATTTAATACTCCTGAAATTGCAGCCCAGATGGATGAAACTAGATCTGGGGTCTTCTATCTCGTTCAACCGTTCGCTCAAGTACGAATCTAACCATGTGAATATGTGATCTGAAGTCGAACATGGAAAGACACCATCTGATTACCAACCGATGATGTAAGATGTTAACAGATGCGAGAGAAATCACAGATAATGGTAATGATCCTCAAGGTACTGCAGTACATTCTGGAAGTGAGAAACCTGCCATTGATGCATGCAAGCCTCAAGGTACTGAAAGGGTGTTTCTAAGTCAACTTCTTGGATAATGAGCTGATGTCGACAAGAAGCGACTCGTCGCAGGAGGGCCTTGATGTATTCCACATCAACGACATGAAACAAGTGTAGTGATTTTTTAGATGGAATTTGCCTGACGACACAAGGTTGAAGAATGGTGGTCATGAAAAATGAAGGTTTATGGTATTGCAAAGGATGAATTTTGACTGAATGACTTCTCTTGAACACGTCGGTGACACTAAAGTGAATTGGTATCCAAAACAAATTGATGGATGTTATGATAGACCAACAATGTGATAACCATCAAGCCAATAATCCAACCCATATAGTCACGGTGATGGAGTGAAAGTGTCATGTTCAAGAGCGACCTGCTAGAATAAAGTGGTTTTCCCCTTTTTCCAATTTTCCCCAGTCATTCCTGACCAATACCTCTTTATTATTATCACGCTTGAGGAGGATAACATATGCTTGTTGTATAATTTCACCCTTCGGGCGAATCCATCGCTATTTGATGTTTTAACGAGTCTAGCAAAGGTGAACTCGATCTTGTCTAGGTGGACAAGTTTGTCGCTATTTGATGTTTTAACGAGTTTAATGACAAAGATAACTCGATCCTTTTCATGTTTAGAGAGTTTGAAAAGGGACAAAAAGAAAACTCCACAAATTATTTTTCGTAAATTAATCTCTCAAGCTTGAAAAAGCGTAAAAAATACAAGAGAGTTATTGTTTCCAATCCGTTAACGAGCTAGAAAGGACAAGCGCTTGGCAATATTTTCATGTTTAGAGAGTCTGAAAAGAGTTTAAAGAGGACTCCAAGGGGGTTCCTTTTTCATTTTTAACAGAGCTCAGAAAAGAGATAAAAGTGTGCTTAGTAGTCAAAGGCATAATTTACAATCAAACACATTGAATTTTGTAAGTCAGTTGCAAAACCTTCTCAAAACACCACCAAATGGATTAAAAATATTTGTTTCATAGGCAAATACTAATGTTTACTTGATTAATGAACATGAAATAAATATAAAACAAGTTTTTACCATGACATTTGTACCATTTGGAACTTAACCATTCAGTTTTGTGCTCTGATCTTAGTTTTTACCTCGATCTTCACCAACTGATTGCGAGAGATTTTGTGGACCATTTCTCGAGCCTTCCGGACCAGGTAGGAACTTAACCTCTCTACTTTCTTTTCAAGTCATTATTTTGTCATTTCATACAAGTTTTAAGGTTTTTTGGGGCCCTTGGGGTTTCATTTTTTTGCCCTGGGATTAGCACAGGCTTTCACATCAAAAATTGTGCTGAAGAGCACCCAGATAGAGGGTTGCATGCTCTGCAATGCACTCTTTGTGCATGCACTGCGTTAGGCAAGTTTCCCAAGTTTGTTTTAGTTGTTTGCTCCAAAATTTGTCTTGTTTTTTGCATGGAAAGGATCCTAATTAAGCTTATTATTGTATTTCAAGCTTTCATTGGATCAGAATATCGATTACATGTCAAGAAAGAGAGCATTAAGACCAAGACATGGTTTCCCTAAACAATCCGGGTACAGTTGAGGCCTTCAAAAACTGTGGGTTACTCAAATACTTCAAGTTGTCTGGAATGAGGCAACAAATAAAACTACTGCAGTTCCTTGTTTGTGCATGGGATCCGACAGATCAGAATTTTCACATTAGGGACAAGATGGTCCCTATTACCATTAATGATATTTACTTTCTTACCGGACTGTCGAGATGAGGTGACCCTATCTCACTTTCTGGATTTTCATGTGGAGGTGAATCGTTGAGAGATTATATCCAGATACACATCCTAGCAAGGATGGGAAAATAAACATCAGGGATGTAGGTGATTTGCCTTTGAGAACGATCCTCTTCACAATCGCAAAATTGGTTGGCAATGTGACACTACATCTAGCGAACAGATCTTATATGCAATATGCACTGGAGTGTATAGAGCCAAAAGTTTTCAACTGGTGCGAGGTTGTGCTTTCTTCATTAAAAGAACATCTGACTAATGTAAAAAGTGGTAAGACGAAGAATTTCTGCTATGGTTTGATCTTAATCACTTTTACCTTAGAGAGAATCTGATTGATGCAACCACAACATGTATCATTGGGTGTAGCTAGTCCTAGAGATCCACGTATGCAGAGGTGGGTTGAATTGATGGCTCGACATGCGAGTCAGTCAACAATCATTTTTTCCACTACATTCTTCAATTGGCTCGAGTGACAACATCTCATCATCGAGGAGAATCCATACTCAAGGATGGATTTCTGTGGAGATCCGATTTGATTCTATGAGTTAGAGCACAATGGGGTGTTATGGGTAAGTTGTTTGACCAAAGTGTTTTTTGATTTTTCAAGTTTCTACTTGTTTTTTGTGTTTTTAATGTTTCCAAGACTAAACTAAAGTTACTCTTATGCATGCAGATGTGGGTAATGTTCGACCTGTGGGACACCAACAGATTGCAAGTGGGCTAACACCGAGAAACATTGGGAGAGCAGTTTTCAAGGACTTGGATTTGGCCGAGATCTTAGCAGAGTTGCAGGATCACATAAAGGGATTAACCCTTGGTATTCCGAATGTCCTGATCGAGGAGTTACCTATGAGGCTGCAACGCCACACTATTGGTGTTCCTAGCCGTTGGGCGAGGCTTTTGCGCATGATAGCAGAGGCTATGACCTGTTATCATGAGCACCACTAGGTCTACTTAGGATGTTTTGCATACATATTGAGTTTTTGGGTTAGATGACCAAACGTGTCTTGGACACAAATTTTGTAAAAACTTTTAAAACAACTATCTATTTTACTTTCAGAGTTTTCTACGGTTATATGCAATCCTATTCAACTGATTATGTGAGTTGAAAATATTACTTTTACATGTGTCACAAATGTCTATTTAACACATAATTATTTAAAGAATCAATTAATGTGTTAAGATTTCTGGAAATATGTTGATATTGAATGTGTTCAAAATGTCTTTCCAAAATACGAACTCTAAGGAACATACGAAAAATTGTTGGATTTCAGACAGTATAAATGTTCGTTAGTTGCAGTACAACAAGTTGCAAGTCTAGCCTAACAATGATTCAATGGATGCCAAGTGAAATGGCATCAGAGAGTAGTTCAATCAACGCATTATACTCAACGATGTTGTTCGTCGATCTACCGATACAATCCCTTGGAAACTCACTAACTCGCCACTTGGAGCGAAAATATCCCATGCTACAGAAGACAAGTTCTATGTACTACGACTAGCACCATCGGTGTAACCAACAAAAGGTTCCAAAAACTCTGACATCTACAACAAATGCAAAGCGGATAACTAACCAGATAAAAATCTCTAAAAGATACACACACACATGCAACGAAAGCATATATACAATGAGTTTTACTACACTTAATCAAGCATAGTAACATTTGAGGTACATCCTGTTTCGGGGTTGCGATAATGGAATCCCATCGTAATCTACTAACTCGTAGGCACCTTTTGCCATAACATGCTTGACAATGTAAGGACCCATCCACATTGGTTCGAATTTCCCTGCTCCAAGTTTATTAGCTTCCTAATCGTAAAGCAAGACCAGGTCTCCTTCTGAGAGGATACGAGGCTTGACATTTCTATCATATTGTGCCTTAATACGTTTCTTATGCACTTCATTAGCTAATGCAGCATCATGATGGGTTTCATCCAGATGGATTAATTCCAAGAAACACGCTTCTTCTTCAGAAGTGTCGAGTAACAGGTCAATCGCGAGTTTGAGTGATGAAATTTTGCATTGTATCGGTAAGATTGCTTCCAAACCATACACCAACTAAAAGGGTGTGAATCCAGTTGCATTTCTCACCGAGATTCGATATGTCCACAAGGCAAAGTACAGGATTAAGTGTTATTTTCGCTTATGAACCCCTATCATTCTCTGCAACGTCCGCTTCAAGACTTTGTTGATGGCCTCAACTTGTCCATTCGCTTGCAAGTAATAAGGGGTAGAACCATCATGTGACAGTCCTAACTTAGTTTTCAACTCAACCATCATGTGATTGCGAAATGCGACCCATGATCTATAACTACATCACCTCGGCCCATTTGGTAAAATAGTCAACGATGACTATAATATACCCATGTCCCCCGGCCAAGTCGGGGTTACATGTCATAAAATCAATGCCCCATTTGGCGAATGGGCCAACAGCAATGACTGGATGCAATGGTGCACGTGGTAATCGAGTTTTTCAATCATATATTTGGCATGCGTGACAGCTTCTGACAACAATAATACAATCTTTAAATATAGTTGGCCAAAAGTAACTAGCACGGAGAAATTCTCTGTCCGGTTGCATATCTAGATAAGTGTCCACCATAGGCACCTAAATGGCAATCATTCAATGCTTTCTTGGCTTCCTCATGGGTGAGGAAACTCCGTAAAACCATATCGATACCACGACGGAAAAGAGTGTCGCCAATGATCAGATAATATTTGGCTTGGTAACGAATACGATGTTGTTGCGAGAGAGAGTTATGAGGCCAGAAAGTTTGGGTCTAGAGATATATCAGTATATCTCCATACCACGTGTCAGGTGACAATATTAGAAACAGAGACTCATCCAAAATTTATGGTTCAAATTTTGAATCAATGGAGGTTGAGGGAAGGTCACAAAGTAACTCAGCGAAAACTAGAGATTTCTTTGATTTGGACTTGATGAATTCCAAATAAAATTCCTATAAAATAACTATCCATTTTGAGTATTTTCCCCCCAGCAATTGGTGTGACAAAATGTATGTCATAAGGTTGCAATCTGAAATGACAGTTGTTTTCTGTAACAGGATATAATGGCGAAATCTTTGAACAACATGTACAACTGCCAAAGCTAGTTTTTCAACATAAGAGTACTTACTTTCTGTATCGTTGAGATTATGGCTCAAGTAATAAATTGAATTTTCAATGCCATTTTCTTCCTGAACTAAAACCATGCCAATGGTTGTATCTGCAGCAGCGAGATACAGGTAATAGTCATTTTGGTAATTTGGAGAATACATTAATGAAGCTCTAGTCAAGGTATCTTTAAGAGCATCAAAGGAAGCTTGCACAACCTGATCCCAATGAAAGGGTATCTCCTTTTTCAAATGACGTGTAAAACCTTTAGCCATTTCAGCGTAATTAGGAATGAACCTCCTCAGAAAGTTTGCTTTCCCTTGGAGTCTCTGTAATTATAAAATATTTGAAGGTGGAGGCAAATCCAGAATTGCTTGAACCTTTAACAGATCGAGTCAAATCCCCTCTTTAGACACTACAAATCCAAGCAATCGACCAAAACCAACAAAAAACACACATTTGTGTGGATTGGGTCGTACCTTGTAGTGTCGACACCGTGAAAATATTGCTCTCAAATGTTGCGGGTGATCAATCTGCTTTTGTGAATGAGCAGGTAAATCGTCAAGGTAAGGTTGAACAATGTGCTTGATGACATGGAAGGCATAATTCATTGCCCTCTGAAATGTGGCCCTGACATTTTTCAAACCGAATGGGAGTTTCCTATAGGAAAACGTGCCCCATGGACAAATAAATGTTGTTTTCAATTGGTCCTGTGGGAATATATTGATTTGATTGCAGCCAAAAAATACATCCATAAATGAGAATATTTTGGCACATTCATCAATAATTTGGTCGATAAAAGGAGTAGGATAATTGTCCTTTTGACATGCCTGATTTACATCCCTATAATTGGCGCACACTCGAATTGTCCCTTGTTTCTTCATGATGGGAACAAGGTTGGAAACCCAGTTAGTAAGAGGTACAAGGTAAATGAAACCAGTGTGCAAAAGTTTTTCAACTTCTGCTTTAATTGTAGTGGCTTTCTTTGGATGAATAGGTCGAAGCCATTGTCGAACTGGCTTGACATCAGGGTACATTTTGATTTCGTGTTCAACGATACTAGAGTTAATGCTCGGCATCTCCTCATAAGACCATGCAAAGATATCTCTAAATTCATGAAAGAGAGTGCGGTAATTATCGAGTTCTGATGGAGAACAAGATTTGTCGACATCTTTTAGGCTTGGTCAAAATATTAATAGAAATCGTTTCTTCAATATTTGACAGGTTTCGCTCAGATTCTATTGTGTCTATGAAAAATAAATTCAAAAGGAAATCAACAACTGAAGGGTGCTTTAGTTCATTTGAATAATCTTTGATGTCATCTGGAAGACGGGAACAATGATGATAATCTTCCCATGGTTCTTCTCCTATCATCATTGATTGGATGATTCCTTCATCCGTAGAATGTATACGTGAGAAAGGATCCGAAGAAGTACCATATTCTAATGAACGGTCTACCCATACAATTGTTGAATGTGGATTTGGGTTTGCCGCACAAGCCCGAAAAATTGATTGCTATGCTAATTCAATGGGGATTAGTGGCATCACCTCAATATTTCTATCATCTTCAACCTTGTTAGTAATCCTCCTTAAATCAGATGAGGTGGAGGAAATCATGTTGCAAGTCTCTACTCTTGCTACTTCCACCAAATCAGATGGTGACAATAGCGTAAAAGTACCCATTATGGAAGGATCTTTAAAGAGACCTACTCCAACACTGTGAAGTGATAGTAGGGGTCCACGTACCAACGAAATGCTTCCCGTAGCCTGTGAACTATTGGAAAAGAAGGCTAGATGATCAATGATAGTGATTCCACCCTTAAAAGGGAATGCAATTGTACGAAAGTACATGGAAACCACAACAACCATAGCATATACCCATGGCCTTCCCAGTAAAACGTTGTAATTAAGGGGCCCGTCAACTACCTCAACTTCAACAGTAACTGTTTTCCCCCCTAGTTCAATTTGTAAGTTACTCAAAATCCCACAAGGAGTATATGTTCTTCCATCAAAAGCTTTTAATGTGGTTGGTTATTGTGATAACAATGGTGAACCAAGTGTTTTTAAGCAGCTCATTAACATAATGCAAGTAGATGCCCCCTCATCAATAATAGTTCGGTGAACATTCTTATTGAGAGATTTTACTTGAATTAGGAAAGCCAACTGCGCTGATAACTGTGGTGTATATCCCACAAGGTTAAAAACCACAAGATTAGAATCCATAGGATCTACTCCACCTATTGCTGATAGTAAAGCCTGCTTTTGGGAGGGACAATCTTGTAACACCTCAAGTGTCAACATAGCAGAAGGTTATTGAGCAAGATCTTCCACTATGCTATAGTTTTGAGTTGCTCGAGCCCGAGGGTTAAATGTTGATTTGTGCACAAATCCCTTTGGTGGTTTTATTGTCAATTCTGGTACAATGGGTGGAATATTTTCAGATAAAGTCGAATTCGAAGGATTAGGTTGATCAATGGCCTGATTATTTGATGATGATGGTGAATTTCCATAATCTTTGTTTCTCGTTGACACCAAAGCTTCATTTTGTGGCTTTGTGATGGATAACATGAGTACTTGGGATGTGCAAGCATGGCCTGTTGCAACCAAATGGGTCTCCAGGTTTGGAAACGGGTCAGTCAACACTACCGATGTGTTTGAAGTCTTTAAAAGTTTAGAGACCTCTAAGCAGTGTGGACAATCTCTTGTAAAATGCTCTTCATTACAGATTAGACATGGATAATGAGGTTTCCTTGCCAAAGTAAAGGAATCAGATGATTTGTCTTGAGGGGAATTATCTTGTTTCTTCTTATTTTTCCCCTTTTTCTTGCCTCCTGGTTGCTTTTGATTTTTGCCTTTGTCAGATGACACAACATTAAGTTCGGAAGCAAGAGTACTTTCTAATGCATTGGTAGTTTGATAG
>APFE031425392.1:32519-66800 GCA_000404065.3 Pinus taeda
ACTTAGAATTAGTTCCATGGAGGAAGGGATGAGAGGATAGGATGCACCTTAACTCATTCCTCATCCATTTTTGAGCTCATAGGAGTTGATAAGCAAGGGAACCTTCTATATGACTCCAAAAGATAAGAACATTCCCCAAACCCTATGTGAATTTTGTTCATTCTTGCCCAGCGCAGGTGAAAGGAAGCTTAAGTGCTCTACAGAGCACCTTGGTAGTGGACTCAACTGCTCTGCAGTGCACCTTCATAAGATCTTACCTGCACTGTTCTCTCTAGAGGCTATTTCTAGATGTCTTCAAGTCATGAAACTTTATGGGAAGGAGGCATTCAAAGGGGTGACTTGTTTAGGGCATGAAGCAACTGAAATTAGGGTTTGATGAGCCCTAGAACACTGATATGGATGTTGATATTTGATGTGCCCAAATGGATCTGTAATAAATAGAAACAATGTCTACTTCAAAATATAAAACATAGAACTTAACTGATCTGAAATGATCATAAACTAACACTGACGTAGAAGTGATTAGCCATTTATGATTCGAATGTTAACTGAAAGTGCAGAAATCGAGGAAAACATGCTTGAGAAGAAGACTTTACGACAGTTGATTAAACACAAGATAGATGCATAACAAGAGTGAAAACACTAAAAAAACACAGTGATACCAGACAGTGAGATTGATGACGGAGTTCGTCCCTGATGGACTACATCTCTAGGTCCACTTTTAAGATGGGCGACCGTTTTTATTAGTAATGAAAAGGAGTTGATTACACAGAGGTTTGATCAGTCTAAATGTGCACACCAGCACTTCTGATCATTGTCATTAGATAGCCCTTTGAACTAGCTTTCCAACGCCTGTCACAGTTCCCAATTCTGACTCCGGATGCTCCCGTAACACTGAAAACAAAACTGCCTATGACCTCCAAAATCTACATACAAAAACTAAAACTATTCTTCTCCCGATCAATGAAGGAAAAATGCCTTTTAAAAGCCTATAGATGCATTGAAACCTCCCTGGATGAATTAAGGATGAATTAGTTTGCAAACTGGATGGTTTAGAAATCGGTCCTGTGGTTCCATGACACCTAGGGCTAGGTCCTCTGGTCATCGCAATAGTTTGTTTTAACAAAACTTATCAAAACCCAAAAATAGCCATATTATAAAATTTAACCCGCTGGCGGTCAGGTGAACCGGGCGGAGGTTGGACAACTCATGTGAGCGGTGATTGAACCCGCGGTTTGGGTGCCGACGGTTCCGTTGATGAGTTAGAACTGGTAGTCTATGCTAACCTGTTAACTGTTGCAGTCATCACCGAAATTGTGTCACATGTATAAACCATTATGTGCGGTTATAACCAACGGTTAACTGTTTGGTTTCCGCGCGGTTTACCCTGGACACCTGCTTACCGTAGCCATGACTACTCACATGGTCGCGGTTCCGACGCGATGAGAAACCTGCAGTTAGGACTGTCGTTAGTCTGACGGTTTACAATACACGTTCACATGTTGGCCTTCTGTGACACGGTTTGCCTTTGTGGTCAGGGCTGACTATGTATTACATTATAATGTGAGAGCTAGGTTTAACACATAGCATTGTTTGTTTTTTTTTAGAATAGGTTTAGGGTTTAAACACATAGTTTGAAAGCGATAAGACTTAGGTTTTAGCATAGTTTTGGTGTTTTTTACCATGATTTGTAATGTATATCATTGTAATGGAGTTGGTTTTAGGGCTAGGTTTTTAGGCTTTAGGTTTTGTATTTGGGTTTTGATTAGGTTTAGATGTAGATTAGGTTTTAATATATAAAGTTTATCAAAACCCATTTATAATCAAATGTCACCTAGCGACATTAGCGACTTTTGTCACACGACGACGAACATGTTAACAACAAAACCTGCAAGTGAACAACAACCCAAATCCTGCGAAGGCAAATGACAAAACACATGTCGTCGACTAATCCTGGCAGAACTGTCGATGAACACAAGTCGACAGTCAGGTACTAACCCATATCAACTAAACGCCATGAAACCATAACATTACCTGAACAACTTAATCCATAACCAATGTTGTCGAAGCCAGACTGAATTGACGATGACACTGAACACTGACAACAACACTTGATCACCTGTGAAATGATCTGATGAGATCCTCCTAGATCATTCCTCTCCACTTGAAAGCTTTTGGACCACAAAATTTTGACTAAACAAATGGTCGATGAGGGTAGAGCTCCCTCTCTTTCCACCTTGACCTGACGATGTACCAATACATTCGATCAATCATTTGCAAGTCATGACCCTGATGATGCTGACCATGGCACTTTTTGAGTCGGTGACCTGTTTCATCCATCCGCAGTATACACAACTTGCGACGATGGGCAAACAACCTGTTATCAACATGGAAATTGAATTCTTTCCACGAAGAACCATGAGTTAGTGATTCATAATATTTGAAAACAGTCTCTATTGGATGTTGTTTAATACCATCAACATGTATAAACAATCTATTTTGCGGAATAACAGAGACAACCAAATACGTTCTTGATATCAAACCAGCTACTTGATTAAACATACTTTCCTGCTTCCTGTTTACTAAGTGAACTTGCTGCAATGAACCTATCCAGCTGTAAGGTAAAATTTGTTGCAACTTAGTTTGTCTTTGAAAGTCTTGACTTAGCTATTGATTTGTTTGAATCACTTTTTCTTCATTCATTAAATTATGTTTCCATTGGTTAGCACTTTCCCCTGATGCATAAGTTTCCCTTATACACTTAGACACTGCTTTAGAAAAGGCTTGGATATGAAAACAAAGAGGTTTCCTCTCCACTTGAAAAGAGGTTTCCAAACTGTTTGAAGCATGCAATGGCGACACAATACAAGAGAAATTGAACATTGTCTTTCCCCAATACTGACTTGTATCCCTGTAACTATTAAGTTCCAAACTTAGACTGAATTGATTCATTCTGACATTAGGAAGAGGATCTTTAGGCACAAACTGTATTTCATGTTGTATTCCCTGCTTATGAATAAGATGTTTGGTTTTACATAGAACTGAACAAGTTTCTATCTCTTTAATCAATCCATCTCTAAGCTGAGTTGCATAACTTAAACAAGAATCATGTTGATTGTTATGTTGATCCTTTACACACATGATTACAAACCTCTTGTTTGAACTTATTAATCGCTTCATCTGATTAACATTAATTGAATTCAAGTGATTTTTACTTTGATGTGCCCTGACAATAAATTTAACCCCATCTTTCTTAAGGTGATATTTATGTTCTCTCCTGTAAAATACTGCATCACGATCATAAAGATAAGGACTCCCTAAGGCAACTCCACATATGTCTAATGGAACCACATCTAATTCCACTTCATCAATGTAATTAGCTATTATGGCAAATCTTAGTCGACACTGTTTGGTGACTTTTATCTAAGTTGATTTATTTAGCCATCCTAATGGGTAAGGTCTTGGATGATTTTGTGTTTCCAACCGCAAACTCTTAACTAAATATTCAAATATTAGATTCGCCTGTGATCCGCTGTCAAACATTGTATCTATCTTTGTATGCTTAGAGGTTATCCATATGTTAAACAATTCAACTCTTTTATCCTCATTTGAAGGATTTATGTTTAAAGAAGATGCAATAGTTTTTGAACTTGAACCAGTGTCAGAAGTTTTACCTGTCGTAACCATGGCAGTTATCCTCCTTTCATCACCTGAATCTGAACCTAGATCTTGGTAGACTACTGCAATGGCCTATTTTTTATCCTTCTCCTTAAGAAACTTTTTGGGATTAGGTTCTGGATGAAGTTTCCAACACTTAGATTCATCATGACCAATTCGCTGGCAATGAGAACAAGTAGGTCTTTCCTTTTGAGCTATCGCTGATTTCTTTCTCTTCGAAATGTTCTTCCCCTTACTGTCACTGGAATCTTTGGTTTCCAACTCTCGAAGACTGTGATGAAAACTTGAATGGTCTACCACGTGATTCAATATGTATGGCCTGAACACACACTTCATCAAAATCATCAGGATTAAACATCAATAATGTATGCTGCAAATATGAATGTAAATTGTAGATGTATTTTAACAAAGTTTCACGTGTATCCAATGAAATACCAAGCGCCAATGCTTGCTTTCTGAACTCCTGAACACTCTACCCTTTACCTTGCCTCAAATGTTACCAATCAATAACAACCTGTTGCATGTATCCTAAAGGATAGAATTGTTTCCTAAGAGCTTTTAAAAACTTAAACCATGAAGAGATGACTTTTCCTTTACGCTTTACATCTATCTGAATTTTACTTTCCCATCATATTAAAGTTGTTCCTCCCACTCTAAGTGTAGCTAACTAAATTTTAGTTTTATCGCTTGAAATGTTCTGAATGCGACAATGCACTTCTAACTGCTTAATCTAGTTATCTAGCTTTTCAAGATTCATTTCGCTATCATAAACAGGTAACTCAAATTTCACATCAAGTTTCAAAACAGATGTTTTCTTATGTTTCTTTTTCGTTTCAAATTCTGCACTGGAAGAAGAAGAAGAAGATAATTATTGAGATGATGGAGGTGAAGGTGGTTTATCAGTATTCCCTTTACCTTTGTCCTTCTTCGATGCCTTTGAAGAAGAAGCTACATCTCTCACCTTCTTGTCTTCATACAATTCTCAACATCTGTTGCATAGTCAAGAATGCTTGTTGGAACTGTTCTTCATTCATCTTAGTTTCAGTGTTTTCACCTGCATCAGATCTTGACATGGTCAATTTATGAATGACTCGTCGCTTTCTAATCTTTGGACCAATCTACTTAAGGATTCCTTCTCCTCGTTGCGACTTTGACTTGATTAAAATTCAATGGAAAATTCTACAAACGCAACCTGCTTTGATACCAAATTATATGATCTGAAATGATCATAAACTAAAACTGATGTAGAAGTGATTATCCATTTATGATTTGAATGTTAACTAAAAGTGCGGAAATCGAGGAAAACATGCTTGAGAAGAAGACTTTATGACAACTGATTAAACATAAGATAGATGCATAACAGAAGTGAAAACAGTAAAAAAACAGAGCGATATTAGACAACGAGATTGATGACGGAGTTCATCCCTGATGGACTACGTCTCCGGGTCTGCTTTCAAGATGTGTGACCATTTATTTGATCAGTTTAAATGTGCACACAAGCACTTTTGATCACTGTCATCAGATAGCCCTCTGAACCAGCTTTCCAACACCTGTCACGGCTCCCAATTCCGACTCCAGATGCTCCTGCAATACTGAAAATAAAACTGCCTATGACCTTCAGAATCTGCATACAAAAACTAAAACTACCCTCCTCCTGATCAATGAAGCAAAAATGCCTTTTAAAGGCCTGTAGATGCATTGAAACCTCCCTGGATGAATTCAGGATGAATTGGTTTGCAAATTGGATGGTTAAGAAATCAGTCTTGTGGTTCCATGACACCTAGGGCTAGGTTCTTTGGTCATCGCAATAGTTTGTTTTAACAAAACTTATCAAAATCCAAAAATAACCATATTATAAAACTGAGCCCGCTGGTGGTCAGGTTAACTGAGCAGAGGTTGGACAGCTCATGTGAGCGGTGACCGAACCCACAGTTTGGGTGCTGGCAGTTCCGCTGACGGTTTAGAACTAGCAGTCTATGCTAGCCTATTAACGGTTGCGGTCATCACCGAAACCCTGTCACATGTATAAACCATTCCGCGCAGTTATAACCGGTGGTTAACTGTTTGGTTTCTGTGTGGTTTACCCTGGACATCTGCTAATCGTAGCCATGATTGCTCACATGGTCGTGGTTCTGACACAGTGAGAAACATGCAGTTAGGACTGTGGTTAATCCAACGGTTTACAATACACATTCACATGTTGGCCTTCTTCGACGCGGTTTGCCTCCGCGGTTAGGGCTGACTATGTATTACATTATAATGTTTTTTGTATGTAATTACGTTGGCCGAGAGCTAGGTTTAACACATAGCATTGTTTGTTTTTTTTGCAATAGGTTTAGCATTTAAACACATAGTTTGAATGCGATAAGACTTAGGTTTTAGCATAATTCTGGTGTTTTTTACCATGATTTGTAATGTATATCATTGTAATGGAGTTGGTTTAGGGCTAGGGTTTTAGGCTTGAGGTTTTGTATTTTGATTTTGATTAGGTTTACATGTAGATTATGTTTTAATATATAAAGTTTATCAAAACCCATTTACAATCAAACGTCACCAGCGACATTAGCGACTTTTGTCACATGACGACAAACCTGTCGACAATAAAACTTGCGAGTGAACGACAACCCAAATCCTGCAAAGGTGAACGACAAAACACATGTCGTTGGCCAATCTTGGCGAAACTGTTGATGAACACAAGTCGACAGCGAGGTACTAACCCATATCAACTGAACGCCATGAAACCATAACATTACCTGAACAACCTGATCCATAACCAATACTGTCGAAGCTGGACTGAATTGACAACGACATTGAACACTGGCGACGACACTTGAACACCTGTGCAATGATCTGATGAGATCCTCCTGGATCATTAACATAGAGCATAATAAGAAAATCAAACCCTGAATTAAGATACAACATGAGAGAGATTTACATGTATAATTGACCTTCATTGGGGATGCCACAAATTGAGCTCACACCCTCCATTTTAAAAAAATTATCGACATGGTTTTCATTGAAAATGGAATTTAAGGAATAAAGGATGACCTTAATTGGCCATCCACCTCTAATTCACCAAACTTCAAGATGCAACCTTAATTTGCACATTCACCTGCTTCTTTATTTTTATCCAGTAAAACAAGGAAATGATTAATTGAGGGGATTCCTTTTGTGACCTTTCTAATGTGATTTAATAGGTTTTCCAATATCCCTCGAAGATAATCCTTTTACCACATGTTGAATTATTAGAAGGGGATCCCTCACAATAGTAAGAGAAGGAACATTATTTTCTCTATCTATAAGGAGACCTTGTAGAGGACCATAGGCTTTTCTGCATGATTGTTTGTCATCTTTCCTAATCCCCATGAGTACTTCAATACTTTAGTTCCACCCGGCCCATAAGGTACCCCTCCTCTTGCTACCCCTAACATTTTAAAACTATTTTTGTAACTATAAAATCTTTACAATTTCTATATATATATATATATATATGTATATGTATATGTATATGTATATGTGTATGTGTATGTGTATGTGTATGTGTATGTGTATATATATATATATATATATTATATATATATGTATATATATATATATATATATATATATATAGATATATATATATATATATACACATATTATATATATATATATATATATACATATACACATATTATATATATATATATATATATACATATACATATACCACACACACACACACTATATATATGTATATGTATATGTATTATATATATATATATATATATATATATATATATATGCATACACACACACACACACACACACATATATGTTTGTGTACATATTATACAATATACATTAGACATATGTATATATATGCATATGTCTATGTATATGTATATATATACATATGTATATGTATATATCTACATATACATATGTATATGTATATATCTACATATACATATATACATATACATATACATATACATATACATATATATTGGAATGAGAATTTTTGGAGAATTAGTAACTTCGAATGTGGCCAAATGGCTTCCCATCTGTCTCATACTTTTCCTCACCTAGATGTACCCCGTGATTTGCCAAGCCATCGGCGATGAAATTGAGGTGACAAAGAATATGAAATAATTCATATTGTTCGAAAAGTTATAATTGATGTTCAATTCTCAACACAAGGGTAGATTTTTGTTCCTTTTGTTTTGCATTCATAGAAGTAAACTTCCTTATGGCAATTAAGGAGTCGCCTACCACTTTGATTTTCTTTATCCTCAGAGATAGAGCTAGATCTAACCCTTTCTACATTGCTAGCAATTTTGCTTTGTTGTTTGTTGCAATCCCTAAACCCCTTGACTATTTTATTTCAACTTGGTCGTTGGGGAAAAGTAATACCCCTCTCGCTCCTGCCACCCCAAGTACTTTCATTTTATTAGTAAATGATACAAAGTTACATTTTGCGAACGTAGACTCATGTATGCATTTAGATAAAATTGAGCGATCACCCAAAAATAATGTGACTGTACTTCACACCTATATAAAAAGGCTAAACAAAATTCAATCTATTTCATATCCCGTGTTGCACATAAACACATAAGTGTGTTATTTATATATGCTCTATGAGAACATTACATTTATATTCCCACAAAATAATATATGTTGTTGCACCCCCTTAATACTGAGGGAGTCATCCATCCGACTTAACAACTTACATAGAACTTTCAAACCGTGGACAAAAGGCCAACTTTAGCTTTGATTTTGCACTACTTATGGCCCCAACTACAGAATAAACTTACCGAATAATGTTTATTTATATTTTAATTTTCATTGTTGCTACCAAAATCACATAATATAGTTGCTAAGATTTTTTTGTTTCTAGCTCAATATGATACCCACAAATCATACTAAACAAAGATAACTACGAGTTAAATGAGGTGGATGACATTATCATTATGTATCCTAACCACTCGAATTACCCCTAACATTTTAAAATTACTTTTTTTTTTTTTCAAAAATGCCTATATTTGTATTGATTTCAAAATTTGTGTCTGATTCACAACTTTACATTAGGGATTACAATTCAAATTTTCATATACTTTAGGTATATCTAAGATAACCTGTATCAAAATTATCCTTTGTTGAGAGATGCTAAACTTAGAGACAAAGTACAAGTCTTTGTAGGTGAAAACCTTCCAAAAGTACCACAAAATAAAGCAAAATATGCAAAACATCCAACTTATTTGAGGATAAAATCCTTCATTACATTGTACTTGTCTAGATCCACAAGTTCATTCAAATTTGGGCAATTATTTATTGTCGGACCACTTTAGCTAATAGAATCATTCATGTTTAGAACCAAACCATTGACCAACAATCTCAACTCCTCAACTTATTGACATAAATGACATATTTCACCCTCCTAATGGTCCACTTTAACTCTAATTTCCAACAAAAGGTCCATCACATTTGAAGGGAGAGACAGATCGTTCATTACATTTTAGTTGCAATTTCATTATTTCAACTTACATGACATCAGATTTGCCATTGAGCTGAACAATTGTTGAATTATTTCTACCAGCCATGGACAATAAAAGACAAGATATTATAGGGCAAACCCAATCATCAACACTCGATAATCTTAAAACCTTAGGGGTTGTCTTCCCAATGCAATCAAAGTATTGTGAACCACTAGAGAGACTAACACATCCAAACAACATATTGAATGAACTTGAGAGAAAACATACTGTAGTGGGGAGTAGAGAGTTCTAAACTCCACCCTTGTCGTCATAAAGTTTAACTGTAGACTTTTGTCGCTGCTAAGCCTAGTTTGGGATTAAGAATCAACACTTTAGAGGGTCCCAACCAAAGAGTTAGAATTAATAATTCACCATTGGATCTGTTAGCCCCAGAGGTGCAGTGTTGCTATTTTTAGCAGAAATGTCCTGTGCTTTAGCTTCGACGGCCACGTCTCCTCTTGCTCCGATTTGACCATAAGCCGGACTTCAAAAATATTACTCTCACATTTATAATTACATTGGCTCCTGATCCAAATATGCTCTCTAAGTCTTCAAAATCTCGTAAAATCATGCTAAATATCAAAACAATCACATGAGAAGAGCCCTTAGAATGGCAGAGAAACACTATCAGGAGGCCAAAAACACGTAAAAATAGTGAAAAACAGAGTATCGGAAGCATACACAAGTGAAGGCACAGTGGCCGTTAGATCTAGCCGATCAATAGTCCAGATCTGATCGGCAACATCGCAATCGACAACCACAACAGAGCGCTTACAACGACCCGAGGCTATTGCGATATGCGATTGTGACTAATCGCATCACGATATCACAATCGGAGAAACATTATGGAGCGGGGCCTATACCCAGACATGTATGCGATGCGATTAGCCTGACCCGATGGCTATATTAACATTATTGGATAGATTTTGAGATCCACTGAAAGGCGTTTTTTAATGTATTTTCACATATTTCGTTATTTAACGAAATATAAAGAAACAATGCCGATGCGATGAGACCTCGACCTGAAAGGGTTCGTGAAGGGAAATATATAATATTTGAAGTCCGGAGGGAGCCAATTTTCACGTTATTTTCACGATTTTTAACGTATTTTTAAAATACAAAGGAGCAAGGTCGAAGCAACTTGTAATAGCGATGACGACGGACCCGATAGAGGAATAGACCGTATTTAAGGACTTTTGAATTCCATAATGAATAGAGTTTTGGAAGAATTTCACAATGTTGCAGCGTTTCTCTATGTTAAACAAAAAACAATCGTTTTTGGTATTCGAAAGGATTTCAAAGGCCCGAAGACCCATTCTGTTACAAGACAGAGGCCAAGAGATAGAGACCGGGGATATATGGATGGAAGGGGAAAAAGCCACATCACGATGTAGCCGAACCAACATAAGTGATCATGGAGCATTGCTGGCACGAGCGAGCTACCTGACAGTGAGACAAAATTACTAGAATTTGGTTACTATGTTGTTAGAAAAAGAGACTGCTGGCTCATGTCTATCTAATCATGGCATCAAGCAGTTAGAAGCCAGAGGGGATAGATTAAGACACCTCGAGCCTCAGAGAGCCCGAGAGCATTGTAAAAAGCCTATAAATGGTTAAAAGTTAGAAGTATTAAGGGTTCAACTTTTGGAGGCTGTGGAGACTCTACTCCTCTCAGCGTCTCATCTTCATTCTAGTAATACAAGCTTATTTTGTTCTTATATGTTCAATCACCATATTTCCCTCTGTTCTGAGCTTGCACTTGAATGGGTTAATCATGTTTTCTTCTCTATCGAATGCCAGATAATTGTCATCTTATCTCTGCGTTGATAAATTAGATTTGTAAGCTTCATTTACTTTCTGTAGCTAGCCATTCATATGTGTTTGTGTATGTATATGCTGGTACAGTCAAGATTCTCCATCTATTCATTGAATCTATAAACTATTGAGCATTAGTAGTTGAAAGCCTTGTCAAGTTGAGGGTGTTCATGCATATTTTGAGTGAAAATATAGTTGAAACAGTCATCTGACTTGATCCAAACCCCATTCCATTCCAATAGTTCAGAGAACAATATTGAAGATTTATATGTTTCCAGGCAACTCCAAGCTACAACCTAGGATAACTTCCTGGAGTGCTAACATAATTGGCACCGTTGCCGGGGAGAGGAGACTGAAGCTCAGCTTCCCTGGGGACGACACAGATCCAGCTTTGATGATAGACAAAGTCTGGACACTATTTGGGTTGTAATCATCTATATGGTGACTCTACTGGAGGACGAACCTCTTAGCGACTCCACTTCATAGTTCTGGCTCAGATTGTGAGGCATACTCGGAGAAATCCTTAGAGGCCACAAGCTGACCCAGTACCTGACCCTGAAAGAATCATCAAAGAAAGAAAGGCGTTGCAGAAGGGAGCATCAGGTTCAGTAGTTCTAAACAATATTCTATATCTCTTCAAGAAAATCCTGTAATAGAACAAATACATGTTGAGAGTATAGCATCTAATACTAGCAGTGAAGAAAAAATCTCAAAGACTCATAGAGCTCCTTATTCTTTATGTTCTCCTTTTGTTGCAAGCCCAAAGGAAACCTCTCCTCCTATCCATTATACTCCTTTAGTCCTATTAGTCACTCCTCAACCCTCTGTCATTCAGACTTCCAGTACCCTTATAGCCACCACAACTATGGTAGGTCCACAAGCACCTACCAAAATGGAAAGAATCATAGCTGCTAGGTATGGACCTCTAGTACTGCCCACTCCTTTAAATGCCATGCCTACTGGAGAATATTAGAAGTATAGGCCTAAGTTCACTGGGACTGAAGGTGTTTCAGCCGAGGAACATCTTGAATCATTCTATAGCTATGCTGATAACCTGGACATTAGTGAAGATGATGTATGGATGAGAGTCTTTGTCCAAAGTCTAGATGGAGAGGCTAGAAAATGGTTCAGAGAACTGATCCCAAGGTCTATAGCAGATATTGAGGCTTTAGAGGATGCATTCCTAAAGCATTGGGGGGATAAGAAGGATCTACTCTACTACCACACCGAGTTTGGGAACTTAAAGAGGGAAAATGGTGAGTTGTTGTCTGATTTTAATAAGAGGTTTAACTGCATGTACAACAAGATACCAGCTGAAGTAAAACCCACCACTACCTCTGCTAAACTCACTTATGCCAGTGCCTTTGATTCTGACTTCTGTTTACTATTGAGGGAGAGATGATGTGCTACCTTGGCTGATATGTAGGGTGCAGCCTTGGAAGTAGAATCAAACATCATGGCTGCAGAGAAGCTCAAGGGGAATGTTGATAGAAGGAGACAGAGGGGCGAATCTTCATCATCTTTAGATCCCAAAATAGATAAAAATGACAAAGATGATAGAGTCATTAGCCTGGGAAATCTCCAAATTAAAGGTTGAGCAGCATCCTGGGAAAGGAAGAGTTCCTCATACCTTTGCTCCTAGAAAATCCAAATCCATATAGAAGAGCTAATGAGAAGTTGCAGATTCTGCAAAGAAGCAAAGATGCCAATGAAGACCAAAGGGTGAAGACTACTTTCCAGAATGTAGTCATGGAAGAAGAGCAGTTTGAAGAAGATGATGAGATCCATTGTCTGGAAGGCAAAGGCAGTGCCTCCCTTTTGACCTCAACTGCCTATGAAAAAACATTATTCAATGACCAGATCAGCCAAGAGTGGCATGGTGAAGATGTTCTGCAAACTAAGGATCAACACAGATATAATCTGAGGTTGAAGATAAATAATGCCAAGGAAACTCCTATTCAGAGAGCTGATATCCCTACAATACAGCAAGCTAAAAAGCAGAAACGATCGACAACTGATCCCATCATCCTCAAAGCTCCAGCTCATGAGGTAAGAGGCCTTGACAAGTCTCCTTCTCCTTTCAGTTTTGAATTAGAAATTCAGAAGCTAAGCATACCTATACCTCTGATTGAATTAGTGAAGAATGAGTCCTTCAAGAAATCTATCCTCAAGGCCCTTGAGCCTAAATCCATCCAAGCCTCAAATGACTATGTAAATCTGCAAGATGAAAAACCAGTTGTTGTTCTCAGCCCAATGATTGAAAATTGTGATGACAACTCCCCATCATTCTATGTCTCTTTGACTATTCATGACAAAATCCTTCACAACTGCCTTCTGGACACAGGAGCTAGCCATAATCTAATGCCCAAGGCTGTCATGGATGAGTTGGGTCTTGACATTACCAAGTCTTATCATGACCTGTTTTCTTTTGACTCTAGAAAAGTGAAATCTTTGGGATTAATCAAAGACCTAGCCATCACCTTGTCTCAGCTGCCCATGAAGAGCATGATGATGGCTATTGTGGTAGCAGATGTACCCCCCAAGTTTAGCATGTTTCTCTCCAGAGGTTGGATCAAGAGATTAGGTGGAACGTTGCAAAATGATCTGTCTTATGCTACTATTCCAGTTTTTGGAGGTTAGAGTAGGAGATTATACAAAGAAGCTCAGTTGGCTTATATCTCAATGATGAAAGGAATCCCACTAATCATTCCATCTATGGCATTGATACTGATTTTGGAACCTGTATTCTTCAGATTGAAGAATCCCAGTTGGCCTCCACGTAGCTTAAGAAACCGGTTTGCCAGATCATAGAGGAAGAAGGTCCACAAATTTGGGACATGTTCTTTGATGGAGCTTGCTCTAAGGAAGCTGCAGGGGCAAGTGTAGTCCTTGTGTCCCCCACACAAGAATGCATTCATTTATCTTTCAAGTTAACTTTTCAGGTCACAAATAACATAGCAGAGTACGAAGCCTTGATATTGGGCTTAAACGTTGCTAAAGAAATGGGCATCAAAGGTCTGAAGGTGTTTGGAGATGCAGACCTTATCATTCAGCAGGTCAACAAAACTTTC
This sequence comes from Pinus taeda, assembly GCA_000404065.3. Classification (NCBI taxonomy): domain Eukaryota; kingdom Viridiplantae; phylum Streptophyta; class Pinopsida; order Pinales; family Pinaceae; genus Pinus; species Pinus taeda. Next base: position 46,600 of record APFE031425392.1, read on the forward strand.
CAAGCAAAGCATCCAAGGCTGAAAGCATACGGAGATGAGGTATGGAAGCTCAAGGGCTCTTTTAATATTTTCAACATTTCTTACATCCCGAGAACGAAGAACCAGCTTGCTTATTCCCTTGATGTGTCTGCTAGCACGTTTATTCCTCCTTTGCCTCCTAAATTGACTTATGAAGTTCAGGTGAAATATAGACCATCTCTGCCTGAAAATGTTAAATACTGGAAATTTTTTGAAGATGATGATGAAATTAATAGGTTTTTACAAGTCGTTGATGAATTTTCTGAAATGCACATCGACCAAGAAAATGAAACCATTGAAGAATGCAACCAGTCCAAGCTAAAGGACGAGATTGGGCAGGATAGCATTGTTCAGCTGCCTAGTAACCATATACCCAGAGGATTGGTGCCCTTAGAGAAGCTCTTTGATCATAATGATGTACCTTATAAGCATGCCAAAAAAGAAAATGAGTCTGCTATTCATAAACATAATGTAGGGAGTCCAGCCCATCCAAAGTACATAAATCTGTCCACTCACTTATCTTCTGGCCAAAGTTTCGAGTATTGCACCCTGATGAAATAATTTGCTGATATTTTTGCTTGGGAGTACAGTGAGCTTAAGACCTATGACACCAACATCATTCAGCATAAAATTCCACTGGAGAAGAACACCATCCCTTTTAAGCAGAAATTAAGACCTATCAGCCCTCTCTTATTGCCTTTGATTGAAGAGGAAATCAAGAAGCTATTGGATGCCAAGATCATAGTTCCCCTAAGGTATTCAAAGTGGATAGCTAACCTTGTGGTAGTAAGAAAGAAGAATGGAGAAATCAGGGTTTGTGTTAACTTCAGGAATCTGAACAAATGCTCTAAAAAAGACAACTACTCATTGCCTAAGATGGAACACTTGCTACAAAAAGTTTCAAGGGCTAGAGTCATGTATTTCTTATATGGATTTTCAGGTTACAATCAGATTGTTGTACTTCCAGAAGATCAGGAAAAGACCGCCTTCACTACTTCTTGGGGCACTTTCATGTACTCCAAGATGCCTTTTGGACTGATGAATGCTAGGGTTACTTTTTAGAGGGCTATGGACCTAGCCTTTGTGGGAGAGAAGGACAATTTTGTCCTTATTTACCTTGACGACATAACAGTCTTTTCCAACAGTCACAAGGACCATTTGCAGCATTTGAAGAAGGTGTTTCTAAAGTGCAGACGTTTTGGAATTTCTGTGAACCCAAAGAAGTCACCGTTTTCTCTAGAAGAAGGAAAATTGCTGGGACATATTGTTTCTACTGAAGGTGTGAAGATCAATCCAGCAAGAGTTCAAGCAATTCAGACATTGTCCATCCTAAGGTCAAAAAGGGACATTCAATCTTTCCTAGGTAAGATTAACTTTGTTAGGAGGTTTATTCCAAACTTCGCGGAGCTAGTGAAGCACATCACTTCCATGCTGAAGAAAGGATTAGAAATAAAATGGACAGATGGTGCAAGAAGCTCCTTTGAAGCCATCAAACTAGCTATCATGGAAGCTCTCACTCTAATCAGTCTAGATTATACCAGGGAGTTTTATATATTCTCTTTTGCCTCTTATGATACACTTGCAGCAGTTCTATTACAGAAAAACGATGAAGACGTAGAACACCATGTGGCCTTTTTCAACAAAACTCTGAGGGACGCTGAACTAGGGTATGACCTTCTTGAAAAACAAGCTTACGCTCTCATAAAATCTTTAAAGGCATTAATAATTTATATTATGCATTCCAAAGTGGTTGCGTATGTACCTTCAGCCTCAGTAAAAGACGTCCTAACTCAACGAGATATTGATGGAAAGAGAGCTAAATGGATTGCAAAATTCATAGAGTTCAACATTGAGGTGAAGCCCACCAACCTTGTCAAAGGGCAGGGCTTGGCTAAGCTTATGGCTGAGGAAAATTGCAGTTTGTTAGACATCAATTGCATAAGTTCAAATTCAAGTGGTGAGCAAACAAAGGAAGCAATAGAAGAGCAAGAGAAAATCAGTCTTTGGCTGAAAATCTAACCACCTGTGAATGGTAATCCAGTGTAGTTCATTTTTTGCAGAAGCTAGAAGTCCCTCCAGGGCATAGCTCAAGTCAAGCCTGGGCCATTAAGCTTAGATCATCCAAATTCTGCATTAATGAAAACCTGCTCGATTGGAAAGACCCATCAGGGATCCTCTTGAGATGTCTAGACAAAGGACAATTTGTGGAAGTCACGCACCAGTTCCATTCTAGCATCTGTGGAGGGCATCATTATTGGAAAAAATACAACCCACAAGATCCTAAGAGCTAGGTATTATTGGTCTACTCTGTTCTCTGATGTGTTTTCTTTTGTAAAGTCTTGTGACAAATGTGAAAGGTTTATAGGAAGACAACAACTAAAATTTCTGCCCTTGAAGCCAGTACACACCAGTGGTCCCTTCTAGCAGTGGGGCTTGGACTTCATAGGTGAGATCAATGCACATTCCAGTGGCCATCACAAATGGATCTTGGTAGCCACCGATTATTTCAGCAAATGGATTGAGGCCGTACCCACTAAAAATGCTAATCATCACATTATCATAAAGCTATTGAATGAGAATATTTTCACTAGATTTGGTTGCCCAACCAAACTAGTCACTGATAATGCAACTGCTTTCAGGGTAGAAGAATTGGTAGACATGTGTGAATCCATGGGCATTCAATTGGTGCATTCTACCTCATATTATCCTCAAGGCAATGGCCTGGCAAAATCGTCTAACAAGAGTCTTGTAAGGATAATCAAAAAACTGTTGGAGGACAACAAAAAGAACTAGGATTCCAAGTTGAAGTTTGCACTATGGGCTGACAGAGTTACCAACAAGAAGTCCATAGGAAACTCTCCATTTACGCTGGTTTATGGCACTGATGCTGTTTTTCCTATCCACTTGATTCTCCTTGTGGCCAAATTCTTGCAAGAAGAAAAGGATGAAGATAATGACATAGAGAGGAGAATGAATAACTTGGTTGAATTACAACAGATCAAAGAACAATTGGTTGAAAAGTCAAGAATTCATCAGAAGAAGATCAAAGAAACCTTTGATAGAAAGGCAAAAATGGACAGTTTTCAGGTCGGTAACTGGGTCCTCAAATGGGATGAATTGAAGGAAAAGAAGGGCAACCATGGTAAATTTTATGCTTTATGGACGGGACCGTTTGTCATTTCTCAAGTTCAGATGAACAATACTTTCATTCTACACAATTTGGAGGGTGAAGGTGTTTTTGATGGCCCAGTCAATGGGCAGTTTTTGAAACTTTACTTCATATGAGGCTTTAAGGCCTTAATATTGTAATAGGTTTTTTTTAGTTTTTGTCTTCTATGCAAATAAACTCCATGCCTAGTGGAACAATAGGAAATAAGTTTGTTTTGGCTGTTACTGGAAAGGCAGTAGTCTACAGTTCTTGAAACCTCACAGGGAGGCTTTCATCCCTAGAAGGAGCCAGTGTTAGCCCCTGGGTGCAATGCTATTTTTTTTAGCATAAATGTTCCATGTTTTAGCTCTGATGGCCACGTCTCCTCTTGCTCCGCTTTGGCCATAAGTCAGACTTCAAAAATATTACTTTCGCATCTATAATTGCATCGGGTCCTGATCCAAATGGGTCCAAATATGCTCTCTAAGTCTTCAAAATCTCGTAAAATCATGCCAAAGATTAAAACAATTGCATGAGAAGAGCCCTTAGAATGGCAGAGAAACACTATGGAGAGGCCAAAAACACGTAAAACCAATGAAAAATAGAGTATTGAAGGCATAAACAAGTGAAGGCACATTAGCAGTCAGATCTAGTTGATCAACGATCCAGATCTGATTGACAATATCGCAATCGACAACCATAATAGAGCACTTACAACGGCCCGGGGCTATCGCGATATGTGATTGCGACTAATCGCATCGCGATATCGCAATCAGAGAAACATTATGGAGCGTGGCCTATACCCATACATGTATGCGATACAATTAACCAGACCCGATGGCTGTATAAACATTATTGCATAGATTTTGAGATCCGCCAAAAGGCATTTTTAATGTATTTTCACATATTTTGTTATTTAACGAAATACAAAGAACAACGTCGATGCGATAAGACTTGGACCCGAAAGAGTACGTGAAGGGAAATATATACTATTCGAAGTCCGGAGGGAGCCAATTTTCATGTTATTTTCACGATTTTTAACGTATTTCTAAAATACAAAGGAGCAAGGTCGAAGCGACTTGCGATAGTGATGAGGACAGACCCGATAGAGGAATAGACCGTATTTAAGGACTTTTGAATTCTAGAATGAACATAGTTTTGGCGGAATTTCATAGTGTTGCAGCGTTTCTCTGTGTAAAACAGAAAACAATCGTTTTGGTATTCGAAAGGATTTCAAAGGCCCGAAGACCCATTCCATTACAGGATAGAGGCTGGGAGACAGATGGTCGAAAGGGGAAAAGCCACAACATGATGCAGTTGAACCAACATAAGTGATCATGGAGCATCGTTGGCACGAGTGAGCTACCTGACAACGCGACAAAATTACCAGAATTTGGTTATTGTGTTGTTAGAAAAAGAGACCTCTGGCTCATGTTTGTCTAATCATGGCATCAAGCAGTTAGAAGCCAGAGGGGATAGATTAAAACACCTCGAGCCTCAGAGAGCCTGAGAGCATTGTAAAAAGCCTATAAATGGCTGAAAGTTAGAAGTATCAAGGGTTCAGCTTTTGGAGACTGTGGAGGCTCTGCTCCTCTCAGCGTCTCATCTTCATTCCAGTAATACAAGCTTCTTTTGTTGTTATATGTTCAATCGCCATCTTTCCCTCTATTCTAAGCTTGCATTTGAATGGGTTATTCATGTTTTCTTCTCTGTCGAATGCCAGATAACTGTCATCTTATCTCTGCGTTGATAAATTAGATTTGTAAGCTTCATTTACTTTATGTAGCTAGCCATTCATATGTGTTTATGTATGTATCTGCTGGTACAATCACGATTCTCCATCTATTCATTGAATCTATAATCATTGAGCATTAGTGGTTGAAAGACTTGTTAAGCTCAGGGTGTTCATGCATGTTTTGAGTGAAAATAGAGTTGAAACAATCATCTGACTTGATCCAAACCCCAATCCATTCCAATAGTTCAGAGAACGATATTGAAGATTTATATGTTTCCAGGCATCTCGGAGCTACAACCTAGGAGAGCTTCCTGGAGTGCTAACAGGATCCACACGATTCATTCCAAGGAATAGAAGCAAAATCCAAAATAATAGAAACATTGTCTACTTCCACATATAAAACATAGAACTTAACATAGAGCATAATAAGAAAATCAAACCCTGAATTAAAAGACTCCGTGAGAGAGATTTACATGTGCAATTGACCTTCGTGGGGGATGCCACAAATTGAGCTCCCCTCCTCCATTTTTAAAAATTATCGACATGGTTTTCATTGAAAATGGAATTTAAGGAATAAAGGATGACGTTAATTGGCCATCCACCTTTAATTCACCAAACTTCAAGATGCAACCTTAATGGGCACATTCATCCGCTTCTTTATTTTTATCTAGTAAAAGATGGAAATGATTAATTGAGGGGATTCTTTTTCTGACCTTTCTAATGTGATTTAATAGGTTTTCCAATATCCCTCGAAGATAATCCTTTTACCATGTGTTGAATAATTAGAAGGGGATCCCCCATAATAGTAAGAGAAGGAACACTATTTTCTCTAGCTATAAGGAGACCTTGTAGAAGACCATAGGATTTTTGCATGATTATTTGTCATCTTTCCTAATCCCCATGAGTACTTCAATACTTCAGTTCCACCGGGGCCATAAGCTACCCCTCCTCTTGCCACCCTAACATTTTAAAATTATTTTTATAACTATAAAATCTTTACAATTTCCATATATATATATTGATATTGGAATGATAATTTTTGGAGAATTAGTAACTTTGAAAGATTCAATGCCATTGTTACACGAGATACAATTATTTCATAAATGCAACAAACAAGTTAGTTACAACATGTCTATAGAGACTTGAACCCACACAACTCGGGAAACAAATTGTTCACCAAACCACTCGAGCTAAGATCCTTCAACTAATATTAAAAATGGGGCACAGGGTGGCTTTGATGTGTGCATGGGTCACAAAACCATTTAATATGGTCTCTTTGGGTGCAACCACATGTTCGATCACTACCACAAGGTGCCCTTGTGGCTCTAGGGAAGTCCTCGTGGGAATTGAGCCTTGCTCAATGGTGAAAAACTCTTTGCTTTCCACCATTCGATCTTACTCCTTTGGACCTTAAAAAAGAGGACATAAAATTGGGTTTTAATCTACTTATGTGTGCATAAATCACGAAACCATTTAATATGATCTCTTTGAGTGCAACTACACATGCGACCACCACTTTAACTCGAGAAAAGCCGTCATAAAAAATGAACTTACCTAATAGTGAAAAAATCCTCACTTTTCATCATTAACTTCAAACCCTTTACACAAATTATTTAATTGCATTATACTTTCTACCCTTATACATTAAATTAATTCAACTTTTTCTTTAAAATTCAAAATTTATTATGGCGAGACATAATAAGATTACAATCATATTGATATAGTATAGGCACATGATATTAAATTATTTTATTAAGCATTGCAAGTTGTCATCTCGCAAAAGTTTAGATAAAGGGTGATTATTTGAGGAGTCAAGCAAGGGAAGCCACCACCCCACCCTCATTCTCAACTTGAACGTGGGAACCACATCTCACTCCCCTCATCATCATCGTTTTATTATAATATAAGGTTATGAATACATATGCCGATTTGTAAAAAGTGGTTATCAAAGGAAATAGAGCACCACAGGATCCTCCAAAGTCACAGCTTCCAAGCTTTAGCAACCCAAATCCAAGTAACAGGTCATAACTTTACCAAACCCAAATCCCCACACTGTAAAAACACACACCCATGCTAGCACATGACTTCACATACATACATGCACACCTGTCATCGCTCTTTTGAAGTTTACTTTATCATTCTCTTCCTCTTCCACTTCTCCTTTCCACTGCCTTTTTCAACGGGTACTACTCATTTACCCCTTCAAAATTGGCAGTTGCAATGAACGGAGGAGTTCAGATCTCTTCATAGAAGACGCAGCAGCAGCAACCAGCACGCAAACACTCCATTTAGACACCTCCTTTCATTTGCCCCACGAACGAGAGTCTGTGTGCCCTGTGGTCGAGAGAGAAGTTTTATTATTAAATGGCGAGGAGAACGGACGATGAGTATGATTATCTATTCAAGGTGGTCCTGATTGGAGATTCAGGAGTAGGGAAGTCCAATCTGCTCTCCAGATTCACGCGCAATGAATTCTGCCTCGAGTCCAAATCTACAATAGGCGTGGAGTTCGCAACTCGCACAGTGCAGGTAGATCAAATTAGATCCCTGCTCTTCTCTTTCTATTCAATACCTTTAACCTTACTCGCTTCCAAATCTGGTAAAACCCATCATTGTTTTATTTCAGATATGGTATGATATGGATCACTGTTAGATTGCTCAATGACATGTTATTGATTTTGGAGTTGTGGGTCTGCTTATTGGTCCACCATGGCTGGTGGGTGTTTTTTTGGGTCTTATGCTATAGAAAGGAAGCGTAGGATTTAGGGTCGATCCCCACATTTTGAAAGGGATTTAAGCTATATATTGGGCAATTCATCCAATATCTTGTTTTGTGAGCAGAATCTCAGTGCTGGTATTTGAAATTCTCTGATATCTATTTATATCAAGTTAGGTTGAACTCATCGAACATCAGCCACACACATCATGTTTTAGTTAACTGGATCTCGGTAGCCTTCACCCGCATCGTGCTTTTCCGAACCCGATACTGGTGGCATACGTCAACATCCTGTTTTTTAGGAACCCAATTTCTGTTGGATCCAACCACACTCGATCTTTTAAACTAAAATTCATCGACATATATTGGTATCTTGTTTTGCAAACTCAGTCTCAGTAGTGCCCCCGAGATCGCATATCTGTCTCTCATAACACAACACAATCTGAGGATAACCAGCCCGCATATTCATGCAATGGATTTTAAATTTTAATCTGGGACAAGTTACCAAACCTTGCCTGTTAGAACTAATTTTATTTAGAGTCGGGTGACATGTTGTTATTCCTCTTACATCCTGTTAATTTGAATCGAGTCTTTGTAACGCCTACACCTATCTTATTTAATACTATGTCCAGTAAAACTAGATATATCATGCCTTGTAAGATCGAATTAAATCTTTGTAAAATGAGCACCTGTCTTGCCATCTTTCCCAAAATCTGCATAACAGTTTAACAGATGTTCTGCCCACACACCATTATCTGGTTATATTAAATGCTTTCAGTAATAAATTACACAGGATGTTCCATTTTTATCTTTAATTATATCACCGTACTATTAGCAGTATATTGTTATGTGACTGCAATCCTGGTAATCACTCAACAAATGATCCACCTACGTCTTAGGAGCAAATACTGAGCTTCTCTTGCTTTGAACTGAATATCAGAAGCCTCCGCCCACATCCCTGTAGCATTCACCGACACATTATTATAATCAACTTAATCAAAGTCTCCTGCAACATCCGCTGGCATCTTGTTATATCAAATAAAATCTTTGTACCATGAATCTACTTTTGGTCATGTCCAATCATATCTCTGTTTGTCAACTCACATCTTTCTGCAGCATGATTTCGGTAGTGGTTTGGCAAAAGATCTAGCACCCCTACCTCTAGTTATGTTTAATAAATTTGGAAAAATATGCAAATGATCAGTTTTTGTCAACTTCAACTAAATACCTGTGGTGTTAATCTCAAAGTTAGTTGATGACATGATGTTATAGTGCCAAACAAATGATCTATCTAGATTCTGAATGTTACATCTGGTAACATGAAACTAAATCTTTTCAGATATACTGGACCGAATAATACTGTCTTGTTAGCTTGAACTATGGTTCAGTAAAATCCACCGTCTTCTGTACACCACTTCTGCGTTGTGCTAAACTAAATCACAATCACAATGTCGGCTCTGGGGAATGATCCAAGATCAATAAAATGAACTAATCTTAGCAATATCTGGCCACATGTTGTCATTTCAAACTCAGCTCTGGTAGTGATCTGTGAGTGATCCATACACAAACACAAATCTGCTTATAAGTAGTCAGTTCTCAGCAGAGCTGTGTTGAACTACATCCTAATAATATTCATCCACATTCTTTTATTCTGCAGTCAGTTTTCGTCATATTTCATCAACTGTTCCTTTTTGTACGCCTGTCGCTGAGTCTGTTTAAATTAAACCTTTCTAATAAAATACAATGGCTGCTTTAGTCTTTTGAAGCAGTGATCTGTAGGAGCCTACCCCAAAAAGATTGGACCATTATACTTTATATGTTACTTTGAATAACTAAAAGAGAATGGCAGGAAGCCTGAAAAAAAGGATCTTTCATGCAGATTATTGATATTCAGAATCTCATTGTTCAAAAAATTGGTGTTGACAAACAATTGCTGAGGGTCCAGACATTGAGTCATTGGAAAAGTTGGCGCAAACATTGGAAAATCTTGGCAAACTGCAGCACAAATCAAAAAATACAAATAAAGATAATTTTGTTTTCCATATATATATTATAGATATATATATACATGTCATAAAATAAGAGCAACATCAAATAAGCACATTGGAACAGAAAAATGGAACAAAACACCAATATATATTATGTAGTGGATGCCAGATCCTAAATGATACAACAAAGTCAGTACTAAAAAATCCTGTTAGTTGTCCATTCAAGACTAATAAATACAAAAATATCAAATATATAATAAATGAATCTCATCAGCATTATTCATCTATAATGATTAATCCAAGTGTGAGCTATTGATTCTCTCTACCCCTTTTGCAAGTAAAGGCAATGGCTCATCCTGTCAATGGAGAAGGCCTTTGGCTGGAGATAGATGGCCATTTGTGAGTGTCAAACTTTCTGTGGAAGGTGGTGTTGAGGCATCAGCGTCCAAACTCTTGCCCTCTTCCCCCATCAGCATCGAGGGTCATCATCCCCTACCCCTTTCCCATGCTCCTACTCATGTACCTACTTAGGTGCTTCCTCCATAACATGCCTTTCGATGTGCACCCTCTCCCTTGCAACTATATATAAAATTTTTGCTCATGTATATAGCATGTAAGAGGGAATATAGAAAAATGGCACCAAGAGCTGTACATATTTGAAACAAAATAGAAATACATGAACATCGAGGCTCTAAATGGCATCCAGATCCTGAAGAAGATGATGCTACGACATATAATTACATGTCAGCAAAATTATCCCCTGTATTGCAATGTTCCACCAAGACTCTAGGATGGGGGGACGCACAAGGGGGGGCGTGTGGGAGTACCCTCAAATTTTAGGGAAATTGAGAAGGGACGAGGGGAACGTCAGTGCATATATATACATATATATATTCGATAATGAAAGTATAAATACATTGATCCCTACATAATTAAATTAAATAGTGAAATACATTGATCCATACTCATCATTCATACTGATGCATATATCATTCATCCACACACCACAAGATTCAATAATGAAATACATTGGTTCATTTTCATAATTCTAGAATCTATGCTGGTTTAAAAATTAAATTCATCTTTCATCTAGATTCTAAATTGATCTAAAATTTAAAATCATCATTCATAATTCTAGAATCTAATTAGTACTAAGCAAAATAGACTATAGTAGATACTGAAATCTGAAGACCAGAATGGTAAATTGATATAACTAAAACTCAAAAATAGTAAAGAGTGATGAGTAAAAGAATCAGTTTAAGGTCATCGATACCTAGAGTCAAGACTCAAAAGTTAAAGCTGAAAATAAAAAATGGACAATGAGCTTTGAAGGAGTGCTGTCGGGGAGGAGAGGCAATAGTTAACTGGTAAGTCAGATAGCACTGCGTGGTAAGCCAAGTAGAGGTAAGCTTGTTAAATAGAATTAATGAGTTAGGAATTGCAAATTAGTTTAGGTTTTGATATTTGTTATGTATTTTCTTTTTAGTTTTAATTATTATTATTATTATTAACATTTTTTTTTGTTAATTTCAAGGGCTATTAGACAAAATTGAGGGGGACATGTCCGCCTCTCAAAAGGGGTGATTTTGGGCTTGGTGCTCTTGATTAAATGCTAATTCTAGACCCTCATACTTGATAGAATCTAATAGAAACATTGCAACCCCCCCAATCCTAAAATCTTGAAAACTATTAAGTATGTTGAATTTTGAATGGGATATGAAATTATATTTTCTCCATATGAAGTCCGATGTGGTTGAAACCACTCTCAAACATCTTGAGTCATTTCAGGTAATGTTAAAAATTTAAGTAAAAGGATCCTTTTACTTTAAGAATTTAACATTACCATTAATTACATAGCATTAGTAGGCCCCTAGGGTTGAATATTAAGCTCCCTCACTCATAATTATTGTTTTTAAGCAAAATTAAAGGGGATGCCTAGCCCTTTTTGAGGGGGGATGCCTAGAAGCACCCTTTTTTGGGAGTTGTGTCCTCCCACACTGGGGAAACGTTCCCCCCTCATGTCTCTCCAAAAGGGGGACGTGGGGAAATGTTTCCCCACACATCCCCCCGTCCCAGGTGCGTGGGGTGCTTGCACCCAACCTTGGGGGACGAGTCCCCGTGGAACACTGCTATATTGGGATCCTCATTGTCAATAGCACCCTCAACCTCCTTGCTTGGCCTCTGCCTTATACACTAGGTACATGTGTACTATTGCATGGTGCTGCTTGTGGATCCAAGTCCAATCACATTGTTGCTCAAGTCAACACCATCCAATTTTGATGAAATTAGTGAATCCAAGCATAAATTAGGCAGAAAGATTAACATGCCTAATTGGTGGTTTGGGCTTGAGTGAATGATACATTTTTACTGTGGTAATGAAAGATGAATTCAACAGTGAACACCATCAACAGTGGGGTACATCAATGAGGCAGAAAGATTAACATGCCTATTTGGTGGTTTGGGCTTTGAGTGAATGGTACATTTTTATTAGGAGTATGATAGATGAGTTCAACAGTCAACACGATCAACTGCAGGGTACATAGAGGCCTTGCTGCTCTTGATTAAATGCCAATTCTGTCTCATCATACATCATAGAATCCACTCTTGATGTCTTGTAATCTCACCAGTCCTACAAACACTAAAATCCTGAAGATTGTTAAGTCAACCGAGTTCAGAATGGGATATGAAAATCTTCTGTTTACGTAGGAGGTTCACTATATCTTATCTATGGCATGTCACTACCATGTACTCCACTGCATATCTATCGCTACATGTATTTGGGGGTAGCAAATGCTATGAAATTAGCATTTGTGATAAGATATCATAACAGTTTGGATGTTAAACATGATAATGGCTTCACTTACTTTTACGACGAAGATCCGTTTATATTGGTAACTACATTGACTGCACACATGGCATTACCAATATCACCATAGCCTTCCATCAATTGATCTTTCTTGACAATTCAATATTACCAGTTATTGCTTCTAACAGGAAATTAAGTAAAAAAATGATCTCCCAGAAATAAAAAAATGGGCTTATATTGGCCTTTTTTCACAGCCCTGGCAATATTTTTTTGAAAATATAGCAAATTTTTTCTCAAAATTGTTGATTTTTCAGAATTTTTTCTAAGTACTTGATTTTTGCTTGGTGGTTCTCCATTTTGGTCTTCTACTCATGGGTACTCATGGTTTTTGTATTTTTTTTCCGAAATTTCAGTCATTTTCTTAACTATGCAACTGACCACTCATTCTCAAGAGTCTCTACAGAGAAGGTATAAGCCAAAATGCTAAAGATAAATAACATAGTAGAAATAACTTCTAATATATTACTCATGAACCTTGAGTTTATTCTTCTTACCCTACTCCTAAAGGGGAAAATACTGTGCGATAAAAATCAAATAACCATTGAAGCCACCTAATTGTCGTGGTCATCCTTTGAGATCTATCCTTGTGTTTGGTGATGAACCAAAACAACAACAGATTCAGCTGCTTCCAAATGCCTGCAGCAATTTCTCATATTGTGGTGCTAAGCAATAAGATCAACCCCTGATCATTGAAGCAAGCACCAAGATCATTTCCTCACTGATTTGTATTGCTGCATACATTGTCCATCCACTGCTGGACAGGACTGATTAGAATTTATCTCTGGAATATGATTGGGACAGCGCACCATCAAGCAAGCAACCATCACTGGGCTCTGCACATACTGTCAAAACATTCTCGCATGGCCGAATCAAAGTCTCCCATGATTTTTCTCTCTTGCTGCTATAAGAATCCTGTGGTATAGGATCAAGCAACAAAGGGAGCATGTTTTGACCATAGTATTCAAAACCGGAACCGGTGACCATACTGGTCCGAGGTCCACCTATCAAACTGGGTTTCAAACCAGAACCGGTCAAACCGGGACTGGTCAGATCTCAATGAACCGGTCTCTTAAAAAATACATGAAATAATTAATTTATAATGAAAAAAGACAATTTTTAGGATTTAAAACCATGATTCCAAACCAATAGAGACAAGATATGCAAAGTTTTCTCATCTATATACCATGTAAAGGTCAATATATCAAAATGGCGCCGAGTGCAATACATATCAGCAACAAAATACATAATCCATGTGGCTCTAAATGGCCTCTAGAGTCCAAAAACATTGCCACAAGCTATGTGGCCACTGACCTACTACAAGTATACATATCAGTGATCAACATGATCAAACTCATCACCACTACTAGACATGGGATCATCCACATGAGCTACATAAACATCACCAGGCTCAGAGTCTGAGGACCCTCAGACTCCTCTGCAACCTTAGTAGTAGTAGTTGTAGCAGCAAAACTAGACATCAAAACTACAAATCACTGATCAACATGATCACTCATGTAACTCATCATTGATTCAACACCACTAGAAATGGCATCATCAACAAGAGCTACATAAACATCATCTAGCTCAAAGTCTTCAAGTTCAGACTTAGATTGCTCAACCTTATAATATGGCAAAAAAAACCTAGCATGCCTAACCAATTATTTTTCTTTGAGTGAAGGGTACATTTTTGTTAAGGCCATGGTAGAGGAGTTCAACAATCAATACCACCAACATCAACAAAGTTCAACAATCAATACCACCAACATCAAGGTATTTAAAGGGCTTCATGCTCTTGATCAAATGCCAATCTCATACCCTCATGCATGACAAAATCAAATGGAAACATTGCAATCCGCTAAATCTTGAAATCATGAAAACCATTAAGTCTGCTGGATTTTGAGTGAGATCTAAAATTCTAGTTTCTCCATATAAAATCCAATGATGTGGAAACCACTCTCAAACATCCTGAGCCATTTCATGGTAATGTTAAAAATTTAAGTAAAATGATGAACGTCCTTTTACTTTAAGAATTTAACATTACATTGATTGCCAACATTGCTAGGGTTGAGATGTGTGAGGCAAATGAGAGGGGAGACATACATTTAAAGGCTTGGAGGGGCTGTTTTTGGAGGGAAACAACCCCTAGTTCCACTCAAAACCACTCACGCATGCCCAAAACCATTGTGCATGGGGTCTGTGGCCACCCTGGTAATGAACTGGGCGGTTTATGGCTGGTTAATGCAAACCCTAGCTCCCGTAGTTCAAAAATCCAGTTTTTCTACCGGGGGGATCCCTCCAAGCAATGAACTCGCTGGTTTGACTGGTTTCTGGTTCGAACCGGCTGGTTTTGAATACTATGGTTTTGACATGATATGCAGGGTCTAGTTTTGAATATTTGGCAGTTTCAAAAAAAATCTGCAAACAAGCTGCCCCCTTTCTCTACGGCTGCCTTATTTGGAGTTAAGGACTTAGCATAGATTTCAGGCTTTACATTTCTTTCTTGCTCTTTATATAGGAGACATTTTGTTGCTCGATCATTGTACTCAGCTGTCTTGTGACCTGCTTTTGTGGTCATTTGTTGGACATTAATAGAATTATCTTTTCTTATCGTATCTGCCCCAAGAATACCTCTTCATGTTAAGGGCATAGACAAATCGGATCTGAACAAGCACACAAGAATGCATCTTAAGGTTTGCTGTCCCAACTTTGATGGATGAAACATACTGCCACACATCAAAAGAATACTATGCTGCTGGCCATGTATGTGACTGCCCAAAATTGTACTCTTTGGCTGATTTTACATTTGTTTGATGTATGGTAAGAGCAGTAGTTGAAAATATTAATGCTTGAATTTACTCACTTTCTCATTCTTTCCCTCCATGTACCATCATCTCATGAAGGAATTGCACATCATGGTGCAACCTTTTTGTCCCCTGCTGAATCATATGGATGTGGATCGATGAAACTAAAAAATGTACAACATCCCTCAACATAGTTTATATTTGGCTGTCCAAAACCAAGTGAAATAGACTCTGTATTGTTCTCTACAGGTATCATGGGTTTGCACTTGAGGCTGATTGGAAAATTACGTAAATTTTTCTAGCGTAGGTGACTGCTGCTGTAATGTTCTGTCATTAAATAGTTCAAAAACATAATTTATTTAACAGCAAAGAATTAAGTTTTTGAGCATTGCATCAATCACACAATAGCTGAAAAATGAACAGCGGAAGAAAGAAAACACATATAGGGATTTATTCTTCCAATCGGCTTTTTATTTCTTTGATGAAAGGTTACAAGCTAACCTCTGCAGCTTGCTTAAAGTAGTTGCTATACGATAAATACAATCACCTCAAACGACAGTGTATGGCTTGTGAGACAGAAGATACAACTACGACAGTATGGTTAATTTTGTCTCTGCCTTTCCTGGACAACAAACCACTCTCTTCTTTCGACACTGAAGCACACTCCAACAATCTACAGGAGACTGTGTACGGCCAGACCTGAGGGTGTGTGGCTTGTGCATGAAGAAAGGACAACTACAGCTGTGTTACAGCCCAAATGGTTACAACCAATGATCAGGGTAGAGGAGTTCAACAATCAAGTTCAACAATCAATACCGCCAACATCAACAAACTTCAACAATCAATGCCACCAACATCAAGGTACTTAAAGGGCTTAATGCTCTTGATCAAATGCCAATCTCATACCCTCATGCATGACAAAATCAAATGGAAACATTGCGATTCCTTAAATCCTGAAATCATGAAAACCATTAAGTCTGTTGGATTTTGAGTGAGATCTAAAGTTCTAGTTTCTCCATATGAAATCCAATGAGGTCGAAACCACTCTCAAACATCTTGAGTCATTTCATGGTAATGTTAAAAATTTAAGTAAAAGGATGGACAATCTGCATGGGCTATAACATGGAATCCCTAAAGTAAGGTTGCTAATCTGCCCTTTAAACATAGGTCAGAAAATCAGATTAGTAAAATGATGTTTGAAAGTTAAATGTATAAATGGTGGAATTCAAGGAGACTGGTGCCTTGCTCTTTGGGCAATGGAACAAGGTTGCCAGAGTAGAGAGCGGGGCATCTGTTTTATATATGTATGTATTTATATTATATTGCATATATAGTAAAAAAAATATGCAGAATGCCTAATTAGTTGTAGAATATATGAAAACATGCATATTTGTATGTTAATGAAGGTAAAAATGGCATTTGTAGTACATTAATGATTAATGATTAATCATTCAAGCATCAATCATCTACAATCTACATTCTAGCAATTAAAAACAAACAAGCAGATTTTTAAGCCATATAATTAGTGTTCCATGGGGACATGTTCTCGAGAGCGGGGGGCACGCCCCGCACTTTCCCATGTTGTGGGGATGGGAGATGCCTAGGGAAACATTCCCCCATGTCCCTCTTTGGGGGGAACTTAGGGAAATGCATGGGGAAATGTTTCCCTAGTTTAGGGGATGCCTTTCCCCAAAAGGGGGATGTTTGAGTGACCCCCCTCCCGCATAGATATTTTGTCTAACAACCCATGAATATAGGAAAAAAGTAAGGGATAAAGCTTTGAGGAAGGACCTTGGTAAAAGTGACATTCTCCTTTATCTTACCTTTTCTATCCTTTCTCCTTTATCTTACCTTTTCTAAAAGTGACATTCTCCTTTATCTCACCTTTTTCTATCCTTAAATTTTTAACATTACCATTAATTGTTTTGGGATGTTTGAGAGTGGTTTCTGTTAGTTTTTGTAGATCGGATATGTGTGCTAGTCTCAGATTGTCTATATGGCTAGGAGCATAGGTAGCTTAATTATCTCCAATACCTTGAAAAAGTTTCTAAGTGAAATGTTTTAATTTGCTAGTTTTAATTATTTTCCTAAGTCTAACTTAGGGAAATGGTTAATTAATCGGGATTAATTGAGACAAATCGATTTGCTCTAGAGACTTCAAAAAAAGTGATTTTTAGAAGTCAAGATGATCTTAGCCATTGATTGGAGTTAGATTGTGGCCGTTGATTTGTCAACGAGAGATTATAAGAGGAGATCGATGGGGCCTTTGGAGATCATTTGAACAAGCAAATTTGCAGTGATAGCAAGGGCGTAGTTATAACATGGGAGACACCAGCAACGAGGTTTCAGCAGGAGAAATTGAGGAGAGAATTTATGAAGAAATTCTTCACAGTGATTCCAAGTTTTCGAGAGAAGAAAGGAGGCTGAATTATTTTGCAGGAGGAAGGTCAAGGTAGGAAGTGTGAATAGCTAGTTTATCAAGTGCGAGTTACTAGAGACTCGTTGTAGTTGCCAATTGCTGGAACAATTCCCTGGAGGTAGTTGGAGTTGGTCAATTGAGTTGCTGGAGGCACTATCACTCATGAGATTGATTTCTCGGAGGTAGTGTGAGTTGCCGAGAAGGACAATTCAAATTTCCAATTAGCAAGTGCATGTTGCAGGAGGAAGTATGAATTGCCTAGGAGAAATAAGTTGGTTTGTGGAGGGAGATTCTTGATTTCCTAGTTTGATTTGGTCAACTATGGTGAAGAGAAAAATTGCTGAGCTTTGCCAGTGAAAGGCAAGCAGTTTATGCAATCCTTGATTTGCTGAAGAAATAATATAAACCCTCATCTGTAGAACTAGTTTTTCCTTAGAGGTTTTTTTAGGGACTATTTGGTATCAAAGTCCAATTTTTGTGTGTGTGATATTTTCTCAGTTCCTGTGATTAATTTTTGGTGAAATTACAATTGTGTTTTTATTTAGTATTTGCCGTGAATTAATGTCTAGAAGATAAATAATTTGCAAAGATAGAAGGATAATATTTAGTAACTGCAATAGAATTATCACATGGTATCAACGTTGTTTAGTGAAGCACAGATTTGAGGGCAAAAGAGGCTCAGCGCAGGGCATAGGAGCTTGGAAGAGAAATCAAGGGTTTATAAAACCCAATGCAACTTCTTCAGATTTATTTGGGTTTTGTCTATTTTCCGAGGGTTTTAAGAAATTTCTTTAGCTGGATTGAGAGATCAAGACAAATTGGATGGAGCTTTTAACTTTGGTGTCTGGAAAGCCATAATTTCTTTGTTGTTGGAAGAGAAGAACATGCAACCAGTGTTGTAGCTGTACCAACATATCCAACACAACTCATAGTGTACAAGGAGGATGCGAAGGCAAGAAGAATAATCCTTGATGGGCTTAAGGATCATATTGTTCCACATATCGTAGATTTGGATACAATGAAGAAAATGTGGGATGCCATTTTAAAAATGTTCCAGGATGCTACCATTAACAAGAAGCTGATTCTTAGAGAGAAGCAGAGAAATACCTGGATGAATAAGGGTGAAAATGTTGTTATTTACCTCACGAGAGTCTGTTTTGTCAAGGATGTGTTAGCAACTGTCGGAGATCAATTAATCGATGATGAATTGGTGAGAACGACCTTGAATGGGTTCTCAGAGCAGTGGGATGTGTTCGTTCAGGTGATCAATGGGCAATAAACACTACCGAATTGGGATCTATGCTGCTTGGAAGCGGGAGCGGTGAGCGACAATTTTCAGAAGCCTTTGGGTCAGGAGCGATTTTTATACAATATATATTTTTATATATTTTGATGCATATATGTAAACAAAAACATGTAGAATGATGAATTAGTTATAAAAAACATAAAAGCATGGATTAACCATATACCATCAATCAACTAGTAGTTATAATCTTCATCAACCACAGGGCTACAAGTTAAAACATCTTGATTCTCATATATCTTAAAGTTTCAAACTTCCAAAAATTAATATATAATGTTTGTCATCACTAAAGTTGTACTTGTAACCATTACCAAACTATAACAAAGAATATCAATCATGAAATGAAACATTTCAACTTTCATGACAAATCATACTCATAATTAATGAATCATTACCATTGAATTACAATTGCCAACTTCAAACTTCAAACTTAAGTTGTCATATATCGTTTACAAAAAATGTCGTAATAAATATGAAAGAGTCAATAGTGATAAAAGGAACTAGAAACTAGAAAATATAAGTAAATTTACTATCTACTAAAATTTCCTCTTGCCACGAGAAATTTCTAATTTCTTTTCTCGTGATCTAGGGGCAATAGTCTCCTCTTGCATAGTCATATGACCACGTTCAAAACTAGAAGGCACATGATCTCCATGTGAAGCTGCAGATGGAGGTGGTGGCAAAGATGGTGCAAGTTGAGCACTGCTAGTGGATGATGGGGGCGGCATTGCTGCTGATGCTGTTGTTCCTGCTTCATCCTCATCGTTCAAAAGTTTTGTTTCCAATTGTTCTAAAATTTAAATGTATGACTCCATCCTCCAAATTTTCTTCCTCTAGGTTGTTGTCCCAAGTGATAGATGCTCACAATAAAGTGTCAGCAACTATGTTGCAGGAAACGTGGCATAGAGGTCCGTTTCCGTACGGAAACGGGTACGAAACGCGTTTGGTACGGCCGTGAAACGCGTTTCCGGCCGTACTGCCACGTTTCCCGAAACAGAAACGTGGCCAATACGGCCGGAAACACGTTTCAGGGCCGTACGACCCACGTTTCCTCATTAACTTGTGTTTTTTTAATTTGTTTTTCAATTTACTTTTAGGGTATGTTAGTGACTTCTTGTTGCTTCTAGACGCATGTCTAAAGTTATAAAAGTGAATTTTTGCCCTAGTGTTGATATGCAATTCATCAAGAAGTTTGAGGGATATGCAG
>APFE031425392.1:67474-97930 GCA_000404065.3 Pinus taeda
TGTAATAAATTATAATGTATCATTTATGCTTTATGATTGCACACACACAAACACACACACACATATATATATATATATATTCGCGTTTCCCCGTTTCCAAAATTTGGAGAGGTCGCGTTTCGTATCGCTTCCCGTTTCGGAAACTCGTACTTGTTTCGTGCAACTTAGGTCAGCAACCTCAAGTGGTAGTGCACATAAACCAAGATTTTTGCCCGGTTTTCATTGAGGCAGTTTCTTTTCACATTGTGAATGAAGTTCGAGGTGCTCCAAGTTCCAACACCTCTTTGCAAAAGAGGTATTAAACACCTGTGAAAGCACTTTAACTTCCAATTGTTCCAAAGGCCCCTCGGAGACATACATGTTCCACCATTCAACAAGATCCATTCTATCTCCATCATCAATCGCATGCAAAGAACCATACTCTCCATCTTGACTGAAGTATTTGCTTAATTCTCCACGCAATCTAGCATACTCCTCCCTATTAGGCACCAACTTGTCTAATGCTAACATATACCCATTTTGTACCTTTGGATCTGTATGGGGATTTCTCCTAACCCCACCCCAAGTGCAGGCTTGGTCAACCAAGATGGAGAGTAGTATTTTGGTGCAAGGACATACGCCAAGGCATGTAGTGGAACATTAAGATTATCCCACCTTTTGACTACATGTCTGTGAATATGATCATACAAGATGGGATCTTTTGGCTGAACATATCTTTGATTTGCCCTAGCATGTTGTCCATATGATCATACACCTCCCCAATCACTGATGCATTTGTGTATACAACATGAATCATGTTATAAATGGGTTTGATGAATTGCAAAACATTCCTCACACTTGCCCAAAACTGACCATCAAGAACAATGTCCTCCACCTCTTGAAAATCTTTCGCGTTAGATGTAGTTGTGACCCTGCCCTTTAATTTTGACCATGATTCACTTGATACCATGCTAGCCAATGCCTCTCTTACCTTAAAAAGGTGCCTAAAGGTGAGGTAATAACTAGTAGAGATAGTCTCTGCTATCTTCAATAGCTTCAACCTTGAGTGACTACGGAAAAGGCCGTGGGTATTGCTATGACTAGTAATGAATCTTATCATTTTCTTGCCTTTCTTGTACAATGAACCAATCCATTTGTATTGAGGGTCCTTTATCTTAATATTGTCGTGCATAAAAAAGTTCATTGTGTGAACCAAATTTGGGGTATCTATCCTTAATGATTGCTCCCGCTGCCTTACAATTATAAGCATTGTCAGTAATGACTTGGATGACAGTGTATGGCCCAATACTTTCAATTGTTTGAATTAATGGTTCTGCAATGTTGATGTGGGTCTTAAACTCATTTGCATAGTCATGAGTTGAAAGGAAGACTGCATCGGTAGTAGACACACCAAGAACACTTATCAATGGCTTGCCTTTTACATTTTTCTAACCATCAGATACAATGGATACCCCATATTCATTCCAAGAATTTGTGAATTTACCCAAACCATTTTTTATTTTGCCTTTTTTTCGATCAAGTCCCACAGTTCTACCTTTGTCATACCGGGGATTTTGTATCCTTTAGGGGCATCATTAATGGCGACAACCATTTCATGCCAATAAGGTGAGCAAATAACATTGAATGGTATGCGATATGCAAAGAGAAACTGTATTTTTTTTGCATCCATGTCATCCCTACAACCTTGATCAAGGAGTTTTGCTATTGTTCTACACCTTAAAGGGATGTCTGTGCCTGTGGCGGCGAATCCACTACCGTGGGTGGATGCTGATGGAGTTCTTGCAGTTGCTCTATGTGTGCTAGTGGTGTCATGTTCACCCTTTGATCCTTTTGATTGGTATTGTGTTCTCTCTTCCCTTATATATTTGGTTCTTTGTTGTGTTGAAACATTTGCACAAGCTTTGATTCCTATTTTTTGTTTCCATCCCATGCCATTTTCCCACATAGATGCTTTCTAGTACGGGTATATGAATCTGTATAAGTAGATTTGCAATGGGGGCATACAAATTTAGTGGTTCCACCCCCTTTTCCTCCTCCAAGCCTTGTAACATATTCCAACAAGGGAGTTTGGTCTACATTTGGTTTCTTTCCATCATCTTCACTCCCATTATCCTCCTCCTCTTCCTCTTGGTACTTCTCTTCTGAAGGTTATCCTCCACCACTACCCACTTCTTCATCATCTTCATCACTTCTTCTTTTGCTTCCCAACACCATTATCATAGCAAAAAATGGAACCAACAAGATAAGGCTAATAAGCCATACCCATCATGTTTGTTCAAGGTTGAGATTATTACCTGCCATAAAATGAGGGAGGAATGGGAACGAGTAGAAGAAGAGAAGAAGAACATTTGGATTCTAGATTCATTCAAGATATTTTTACACAAATGTTACATGGAAATAAAAAGAATGGGATTGGACCCTACCTATTTGGCTCTCTAACAATCTCCCTTTAGTCTCCCAAGCTTGCAAGTCCAACAATCTCATTTCAATCTCCCACAATCTCTCTCACACATGAGATGATGATAATGAGGGAGGGGATGAGGCCTTCTATTGTTTTTGATCCCTCTCATTTCTCTCCTTGGCCACACGCAGACTTTCTTGGCGTTGGAGCGATTGCTGCCGTATCACTCCTCACCTTTAAAAATCGCTCCCGGATTGACGGGGAGCGATATGGGAGTGATCTCTCCTTGATTGCTCCCTGAAAACTAGGGAGTGTTTTTTTTACTGGGAGCATGCTCTCGAAATTCACTCCTAGTGTTGCTTGCTCTCCCTTCCAGCCCTGGTTGGGATCGATTGTGGAGCGATTTCACTTAGGAGGAGCTTAGTTTGAGTCTTGGCTGTGGCGACAGTAGCAGAAAACCTAGAAGTGTGAGGATGACAAGAACATGGCCCTAATAGGAAAGGCAAGGCCAAGAAGGGCTCTAACAAAGGGTCCAAGGGAGAGAAGAAGAAAAAGGACTTGAGTGAAATTAAGTGTTTTAGTCGCGGTCAACAAGGACACTGTGTCAGTCAATATCCAAACATGAAAGAATAAAGGGAAGCAACAGACAACAACTATATTGATGAGCTTTCTTTGAGACTAGAGGATGAGTTCGCTCTCAGAGCTTGCCTCTCTAGCTCTACCTCCATAGGGGTTTGGTATATTGACAGTGGTGTGTCATGTCACATGACGAGAGTTAGAGAATACTTTTCTAGTTACCAAGAAGAGGAGATAGGCTTCCGGATTCAGATGGGCAATAAGTCCAAGTGTACTCCAGTTGGGAGAGGGACAATTACCTTTTAGAGGGACTCAAGCAAGAGCACTAATGTTACAGGAGTGCTACATGTGCCAGGTTTAGGGATGAGCTTGATTTCAGTTTCAACTCTTC
This sequence comes from Pinus taeda, assembly GCA_000404065.3. Classification (NCBI taxonomy): domain Eukaryota; kingdom Viridiplantae; phylum Streptophyta; class Pinopsida; order Pinales; family Pinaceae; genus Pinus; species Pinus taeda. Next base: position 70,843 of record APFE031425392.1, read on the forward strand.
AGGATAAGGGATATGATGTCTACTTTTGAGGGTCAAAGGTTTACATAAAGCACAAAGATTGGAAGTCAATGAAACAGATTGGGGTGAGAAGCAACAAGTTATATTAGTTGCAGTTGGATGCTCCAAAGGAACTAGTGAGCAATAACAATAACAAAGACATGGGGGAATTATGGCATAGGAGGATGGGACATATCTGTCATGGAGCACTTAAATTATTTAGAGAAATTGTGACAGGAGTTCCAGAAATAAGCACGGAACACAACGATGTGTGTAGAGGGCGTGTGCTTGGGAAGTTTGTGATGGCAGTGTTTCTAAGGAGTGACAGTAGAGCCAAGGGTGTGCTGGACCTGATGCATTTCGATATATGTGGCCCATTGTTTACGAAATCTCTCAGGGGTTATGAGTATTTGGTGACTTTCATTGATGACATTTTTAGGAAGACCTAGATATACTTCTTGAAGACATGGGACGAAGTCTTCAGTTGCTTCCAATAGTTTAAGGCTCTTGTGGAGAACATGACAGGTAAGAGGATAAAGGTTCTTTAGATAGATAATGGAGGTGAGTATGTAGAGAAATCCTTCAAGGAGTTCCGTGCGAAGAACGACATCAAGAAAGAATGGAAAACTCCATACAACCCACAATAGAATGGGATTGCGGAAAGGAAGAATAGGATGATAGTTGGAGCAACAAGGGCGATACTATATGACTAGGACATGCCTAGATTTCTCTGGGGGCAGAGGTATGTAATACAACAGTTTACATTCAGAATATGGTTCCTCACAAGGCTTTGGGAAGATGACACTCGAGGAGCCATTTACAGGAAAGAAGCCAGAAGTCAGACACTTAAGGATTTTTGGCAGCATAGCTTATTTTTCACGTTCCAGATGACAAACACACCAAGTTGGATTCGACTGCAAAAAAGGGATATTATGTTGGCTACAACAAAACGTCCAAGGCATATAGGATCTACATTCTAAGTAGCAGGAAGGTTATTGTGAGACGATTTGTGAAGTTTTAGGAGGAGAAGGCTATCAGAAGATCTCGCGAATTGCCAACAATCGATCAGAGTGAGCTAGCAGAAGCTCCAAGGGATGAACAAGGATCTTAGGCATAGGGCAATAGTACGAGTACAATCACTATTACATGCACTGGTATAGGTGCAGAGGAGAGTTCACAGTAGGTGGAGCAACAACAGGTGGATGAGGAGCATGAAGCTCCATCCACCACTACTGTGAGAAGGAACAAAGAGGTGCTTCAGACGTTGAGAGATGTGCAAGAGTTTGTATGATATCTTAGATCGAGCAGTAGCGATAGGAGACCGACATAAAGGTATTCATGGTACAAGGCGTTGATGAGTGAGCTCATTGATAGTAAGCCTTCCAGTTATCGGAAGGTTGCATAACATTAGGTGTGGCAGGATGCGATAGTGGAGTACAACTCCATCGTGCTGGATGATGTGTGGGAGGTTGTGCCCAAACCATTAGATAGGTAGTGATTGGTTCTTGTTGGATTTACAAGATCAAACACATCGTAGATGGCAGTGTAGAGAAGTACAAGGCTAGGTTTGTGGCCAAGGGTTTTGCTCAGAGGGAGGGCATAAACCGTGAAGAGACATTTGCTTCAGTGGTCAGATACACTTCCATTAGGGTCGTGATCTCTCTAGCAACATAGATGTGATGGCAAATTCATTAGATGGATGTCAAGATGACTTTTTTGAATGGAGGAATAAAAGGGGAGGTGTACATCGAACAACCAAAAGGATTTGAGTTACATGGGAGGGATACCCACGTATGCAGGTTGAGGAGAGCATTATTAGGACTCAAGCAAGCTCCTAGAGCATGGTCTGGTCGGATTAGCAATTACTTGCAGTGGGTGGGTTTTGTGAAGAGTGAGGTAGGCTCTAATCTCTACTATTTGATGGTAGGAGGTGAGTCTCTCATTCTCGTGTTATATGTGGATGATCTATTTCTAAGAGGGTCACTAGGAATCATAGAGGACTGCAAGAGGGACTTGGCAACGAGGTTCGAGATGAAGGATTTGGGGTTGATGCATTATTTTATAGTTCTAGAGGTATGGAAGACAAATAGAAAGATCTTCCCTGGTCAAGGGAGATATGCTATGGAGATATATGTGTTTGAGCAAGAAGAGTGAACCCCACCTTGTATAGAAAACTTATTGGCTCTTTTATGTATTTGGTCAACATATGGCCAAACATTTGCTTTGCGGTCAACACTCTTAGGCTTTCATGGTTGAATTGAAAAGGGTGCATTGGTCAATAACGAAGCATGTGTTGCTATATATACGAGGTACAGTCGAGTATGGTTTCCATTTACTCGAGGTGGTGTTTGGTTGATGGGGTATATAGATGTAGACTGGGCAGGTAGTGCAGTGGATCAGAAAAGCACTTCAGCGTGTTGCTTCAATATTGGATCAAGGGTTGTCTATTGGTACAACAAGAGTTGTAGTCTGTGGTACTGAGTTTTGTAGAAGCATAATACATGACAACGAGCATGGCTACATGTGAGGCTAAAAGGCTTCAGAAGATGCTAGTGGCACTATTTGGTCAGAAGTTAGAGTCGACTATTATCTATTGTGATAATCATAGTTGCATCAAGATTTTTGAGAATCCAGTGTTTCATGATAGGTCGAAGCACATCGACATCAAATACCACTTCATCAGGGATTGTGTACAACATGGATCAGTTTGACTACATTATGTTTCCAACTATCAATAGGTTGCAGATATTTTGATGTAAGCATCGAGTAAAGCTAAGTTTGTTTTCTTCATGGATGAGTTGGGAATTGTGGAGAACACCTTCTGCGGTAAAAGGGCGCGTTAGTTTTGTAGCTTAGATAGGTGTTCTAGCCTCACATGGTGTCCATGAGGCTAGGAGTACATGTAGATTAATTCTCCCCAATACCTAGAAAAAGTTTCTAAGTGAAATGTTTTAATTAGATTTAATTAACCAATTTTAATTATTTTCCCAAGTCTAACTTAGGTAAATGGGTTAATTAATTGAAATTAATTGAGACAAATTGATTTTGCTTGAGAGACTTCTAGAAAAGTGATTTTTAGAAGTCAAGATGATCTTATCCATCGATTGGAGTTAGATCGTGGCCGTTGATTCTTCAACAAGAGATTATAAAAGGAGATCGATGGGACCTTTAGAGATCATTCGAACAAGCAAATTTGTAGAGATAACAAGGGTACAGTGATGGTGTTTGAGACGCCAACAACGAGGTTTCAACAAGAGAAATTGAGGAGAGAATTTTCAGAGAAGTTTTTCACAGTGATTCCAGGTTTTTGAGAGAAGGAAGGAGGCCGAATTAATCTACAGGAGGAAGGCCAAGACAGGCAGTGCAAATAGCTAGTTTATCCATTGCGAGTTACCAGAGACTTGTTTCAGTTGCCAATTTTCTTTTCTTTTTGTGACTAGAGGAATCAATTACTAGATTGGACTTTTACTTGTGTGACAGGGGGTCAATTTCGGCCACTACCACTATAACCTCTAGATGAAAACACACATGCCCCAACACATGGCTCACAGGCTAAATAAGGGGGGTTTGAACCTTTGATCTTATATTTTGCATGATACATCGTAATACAATCATCACTAATTGAACATCATCCGTGGGGTCACATGGGATGAATTGTTTTTTTTTGGGATTTTATCAGTTATGATTTTTATATTTTATAAATTTAGAGATGGGGACTCATATACTAGGTACCTTGACTTCCCCTTGCCCTCCCTGAATTTCCTAAAATTTGGGGATGTTCACACATGTTTCCCTTGTGGATCTCCCTGCTCCCACGCTCCCTTGTCTTGGAAACTTGGTGGAACATAGCATATAATAGAAAATAGATCATTAATTTATGGAATGAAATAGGTTATCTAACAAATGCCAACAATAACATGACTAAATAGTTATGCTTACAAAATAGGCTATTTGCACATTGAAGCATGAAGACCGAAAGGTACAAAACAATAAATTGAGCTAGTCGCTAAACATCTCTTTAAAGAAGAAGTGTTCACCAATTGTTAAAGCACTCATGTTGTTAAATGTCGTCTCGTACTTTGCATGATACATCATAATACAATCATCGCTAATTGTGCTGCCTCTACGGGGTCACATGGGATGAGTTGTTATTTTTGGGATTTTATCAAATATTATTTTTATATTTTATAAATTTAGAGATGGGGACCCCTATATTAGGTATCTTGACTTCCCGTTGCCCTCCCTGAATTTTCCTAAATTTTGGCGATGCTCCCACATGTTTCCCTGTGGGATCTCTCGGCTCCCATGCTTCCTTGTCCTAGAAACTTGGTGGAACATAGCATATAATATAAAGTAGATCATTAATTTATGGAATGAAATAGGTTATCTAGCAACTACCAACAATAACATGACTAAATACTTATGTTTACAAAATAGGCCATTTGCACACTGAAGTATGGAGACCGAAAGGTACAAAACAATAAATTGAGCTAGTTGCTAAACGTCTCTTTGCAAAAGAATTGTTCACCAATTGTTAAAGCACTCATATTTTCAAATGTTGTAGTTGCAGGGTAGCATTGCCATGCATGTTCCACTACTCCTTAATGGGCAATGTTCTCCCATTGCTAATATTGAGATCCTCATCATTAGTATCATCCTTAATTCTTTTACTTTTGTCTAATGTTTTCCTCTACCTTGATCCTCGATAAACATTAGTTGACAACAACCAATTTTAATGAAAATGCGTAATCCAAGCCTTAAAATATGGTAGAAAAAGTTTAACATGCTTGATCGATGATTTTGGTTTGAGTGAAGGGTACATTTTTGCTAAGGTCATGAGAAGGGAATTCAACAAGCAACACCACTTATAGGGCTTGGTGCTCTTGATTAAATGCCAATCACATACCCTCATATGTGATAGAATCCAATGAAAATGCCATAATCTCATCAATCGTGAAAATTGTTTAGTCTACAAATTTTGAATGGGATACAAAATTGTACTTTCTCCATATGTGTTAATTTATGGTATGTTCTATGCTTAGTGCAGTTTACTTCAATTTCTTCTTATTAGCCACTGTTTATCAATCACATTAACATAACATAAAGTGCTGATAGAACATTAATAGATCGACAAAAAACAAGCCAAGACAAGAGACACCAGATTTGGCGGCTAGCCAAGGACAAACCCCAATGTGGGGAAACCCTTTGATCAATTCTTCTATATTCTTCAATAGATCAGCAGAGAGAGAAATAGTACAAATACATAAATCTGTAATTTTGGGACAGCATCAACAAACCCTAACCAACAAAGTCAAAGCTGGTCAAACAAGATAGAAATGACCTCCAATATATTTGGTCAATATTCCAATCAGCTAGGCCTCCAACAACAAGAAGGGGCAGCCCATAAACAATTCGAAAAACCTAGTCAAACACAATCAATCTGAAGTCAACTTGCTGCCACAAACTAGGACAGTCAACGCTGGTCAAACCAGAGGTCAGAATGCCTCAGTTTGTGTGCCAAAATCTGCAACCTGTCTAGGAGAGAGCCACACCAAAACCGAACTCAAGAAAGGCCAACATTGGTCAAAATGTCTTGCCGCAGCCCTGGTCAAAGTCAACGCAGTCAAACAAATCTGCGTCCTTTCCTGCGTCCTCCAACTTTGTCCTTCCTTCTTCCCACGTTTGTGCCTTCTCCTTGTGTATAAACCCAATCAACAAAGGAGAGAAGAATGTGAGAGATGAGATGAATGAATAATGCCTCAACCTCACCTGTATTTATATGAAATGCTGAGCATGTGTGCCACACATTTCGCTGCCGGCCGACCTTGACAATTTGTCAAGTAAATACAAATAAATTCATATCTCCATAAATACTTGTTGGAACCGGATGATCGTTAGATCAATCCCACACCTCTCGATGAGAGGAATCCAAGAAAAATATCAGTTGCCATAAATAAGATGACCCACATGGAGTTTGGCCCTAGTTGCCAATTTTAACTCTCCCTCTCAACTAGGGAGAACTCCATCTGCTAATCCATCTGACCGTTGGTACTATTTCTGCCATCAAATGCATTGCCCTGCACTGCTTGGCTCTGCTGAACTATGAAGAAGAAGAAATGATCGAGGATGTATCATACCATCCTCCACTGACCCGAAGTTAGTCCCAGAGAGTGTGTCATACCACTCTTATTGATCCCAGATCAATGGAGGTCATCCTAGCACAGGGAGTACAGTAGATACAACGATGCGTCCATCAATAGTACTACTATGGTCCCTAACCCCATTTCCCTACTCATTGATCAGATGAGAGGTACTTCCCATGAGTCCCAGACTGCATGGGGTAGGATGCCTCGACAGGAGAACCATTCATCTTGTCCCTAAGTCGCCATGGGTTATCATAGGGGAAGGCTGAACCTTTGACCCTGTACAAAGCGCACCACTAGGGGAGGGTGAGTCGCCCTGTAGTCGCATGTCACTCCAAGAAGTACCCCATATCCCCGAAGCTCCTAGAGCTCAGTGCATCCAACATGAAGGACCCCCATAAGAGGGTCTCTCAATGACTCCAAGTCGTTCTCGGAAAGTCAAGAATTTGACCTTTCCCAAGGGCTTCGTCAGAATGTCGGCGACCTGCTTATCTGTACCGATATGTTGGAGCCTTATTGCTCCCCGATGTACCATATCCCGGATATATTGGTATTTGATATTGATATGCTTGGAGCAATCATGAAATACATGATTCTTTGATAAACGAATCCCGCTTTGGTTGTCACACAGGATCACGATAGTATCCAATGTAAATCCAAACAACTCACTGAAGAGCTTCCGCAATCATCAACCTCATAAGAGGCCATACTCGCAGCTATGTACTTTGCGTCAGCGGTGCTCAAAGCCACCGACTTCTGCTTCGTGCTCATCCAGGATATCGAGGCAGATCCCAAAGAGAAACAACACCCTGAAGTGCTCTTTCAGTCCACCACACTACCTGTCCAATCAACATCGGTACATCCATGTAGTCTCACATCTCCGACAGTGTATCTCAACCCATGAGTGATTGTGCCACGAAGGTATCTCGACAGATTCTTGGCACCAATCCAATGTGAGTGGTGAGGCTCAACCATATGTTGAGTCAACGTGTTGACTTCAAAACATATATTTGGACGGGAGTTCACCAAGAACAGCAATGCTCCGGTAGCACTACTGCTTAACTTCTTGAAGTCAAGCTCCATACCGAATCCACGGGCTTGCAATCCACCATACCGAATCTCTCCAATATCTTCACCACATGTTTTCTTTGAGATAGGAAAATCTCCCCTGGCTTTTGTCAGACTTCTAGTCCTAGGAAATAGTGCATCAGTCCTAGGTTCTTCATCTCAAACTCGGAAGCCAACTCCCTCTTACATTTGTGAATGAGAGGGTCTGCACCTGTCAAAAAGAGGTTGTCAACATACAACACCAATATGAGAGGTTTATCATCTTCAACCTTAAAGTAAAGGTTAGGGTCAGCTTCACTCCTAGTGAATCCCAACTTCATCAGGTAGCTATCAATTCTCTCATACCAAGCTCGGGGTGGTTGTTTCAACCCATAGAGGGCTTTCTTCAACCTGCATACATGAGATTCTCGATCATGAATCTCAAATCCTTTGGGTTGTTCCACATAGACTTCCTCTTTGATCGAACCATGTAAGAACGCGGTCTTGACATCCATTTGATGTAGGTTCCATCCTTGCGAAGCAGCAAGGGCTATGATCGAGCAGATGGTGGTATATCAGGAAACAGGTGCAAATATCTCGTCATAGTCTATACCTTCCTTTTGAGAGAAGCCACGAGAGACAAAACGAGTCTTATACTTTTCAGCACTTCCATCAACTCCATGCTTTATCTTGTAAAGCCATTTCGAAGTAACAACAATTTTGTCTTGGGGTTTGGGGACCACATCCCAGACATCGTTCTTCATGATGGACTCGTATTCCTTAGTCATAGCATCCTTTCATACTACCTGGTTCATAGCTTTAGCGAATTATGAGGACTCATTTTGACTGATCGTGCTCATAATGGTCAAGTATCCATGATACATGGTCGACTTCTTGCTTTCTTGAAAAGTCCCTCTGGGTGCAATGTGTTCTTCAGCATCATCAAGTGTCCCCCTAAGCCATGAGGGCCTCTTCCTAGAAGATGAAGGCTCTTGCGGAGGGGGATCAATAGGGTCCATGGGTTCTTCCACTTTGGGCATCGTTTCATCTTGTTTTTCCTCCGGTTTGCTGGTGTCAGCTTCTCTAGATTTCCTTAGTATAGGAAGATTGTCAGCTTTGCTAAGAGCCATATCTTCATCAAAGGTGACATCATGGCTAATCTCAACTTCCTTTTGATCAGCCACATAGATTCTATAGCCCTTAGTATTTTCGCTATAGCCCACAGAGATTCCCTTCTTTCCAAATGCACCCAATTTATTCCTTTTCTCTTTCGGCATATGAAAATAAACAAGACTTCCAAAAATTCTAAAATGATATACATCAGGTTTCTTACTAGTGAACATCTCTTCGGGAGTCTTGGAATCCAATGCTTGATGAGGGCATCTATTTTGAACATAAATGATGGTATTTGCAGCTTTGGCCCATAGAAACTTCGGAAGCCTTTGATCATGGAGCATGGAACGAACAACTTCCATAATCGTACGATTCTTCCTTTTCGCCACACCACTTTTCTCAGGAGTGTATGGTGTTGTGGTCTCCCTCTTAATGCCAGCTTCCTTACAAAAGTCATGGAACTCATTGGATTCATACTCGGTCCCATTATCAGTCAGTAAGATCGCGATCTTCTTCTCTGTTTGATTCTCGATCATGGCTTTGAAGTGACGGAACCAAGAGAACATTTCATCTTTTTTTTCAAGAAGTATATCCAAGTTTTGGTAATATAAATATCCTCCCAAGGAGTTCACAAGCGTCATACTAGATATGTCGGAGTGAACCAATAATATACCAGAGGTCTTGCTATGGCTTGAGGGGAATGGTCCCCTTTTGAGCTTTCCTTCGGCACATCCAGGACATACACTTTCTTGCTCTACTTTGAACTCGAGCATTCGAGTCACCATTTGTCTCACATTGGGTAGAGCTTTATAACGAAGGTGAGCAAACCTCCGGTGCCATAGTTAAGACTGAAGAGATGTGTCACAAGACATGACACCCAGCGGACTTCCTCCGACTTGATATAAAGAGTCAACTCGAAACCCAAGAGTGAAAGCATCTTTAAAATTCTTTTTCTATACACGTACCTTGCCATCGATGAAGGTCACCTTGTGATTTTTGTCTTCCATTGCCGAAATGGACACCAGGTTCTTCTTGAGATCAGGTACATATAGGACTTCTTGCAAGTGAATTGTGTTACCCTGATTCAATTGAAGAGAAACATTACCTACGCCTTTTGATAGGATATTTGGAGTTGTCTCCAAGAATAATTTCCAAGCTGGTCTCCTTCTCTATCAGATTAGAGAGAGCTTCTTTGTAACCTGTGAAGTGCCTTGAGGCACCACTATCAATAAGCCAATTGCCCAACGAGTCCGGAGGAGAAGTAGTAGAGAGGGCCGATATCAGATAATATTCATCTTGCTTATTGTTAACAACGTTAGATTCATACTTGGAGTTTCTTGCCTTCTTGGAGGGTTGACCACTTCCTTGATTTCTGACATTCCTCTTTCCTTTGCCATTGAACCTGCCCTTCCTTTGATTGTTGTTGGAATTGCCCTTGGAGTGATTTTGATCATCGTCATGAGATGTGTCCTTTCTATCAGGACACTCCCTCGCATAGTGGCCAATTTTGTTGCAAATGAAACATCTTCCTTTCCTTCCACCTTTCAGTTTGGCCTTTCCCTTAGATTTTGCCCCAGAATTATTTCTCCTTTTAGCGTGGGAGGAGAAAGCAACGGGATTACCTCTAAATGCAGGCATTTCCTGCTCTTCCATCCTTGTCTCTTCTTGAATGCATCTCGCCATCAATTCCTCAAATCCTGGAATTACATTATTGTTGAGAAGAGTGGTTCTGAATACATACCATTCAGATGGGAGTCTGACTTGTGATGGTTAGTTCCCTGTCAGGAATGACTTCCCCAATTGATAGGAGATCATTCTTGATCTCGGTGATCCTTAAGAAGTAGGCTTGTATACTCTCATCTTTGCCCTTCTTAATTTCCTTCAGCTTATTTTTAAGGAACAAAACTTGATTTGCATCACTAACTTTAAATAAGCTCACTAGTCTATCGTAGATTTCCTTGGAGGTGGTCAGCTCGGAAACGTAGGCCAACAGGCGCTTGTTGATAGAGTCTCGGATGGTCTTCTTTGCTTTGAATTCACCCCTGGTCCACTTGTTCCTTGCAGCAACAGATGCATTTGATGGAGGCTCAATGATTCTGCCTCTCACATGGTCCAACACTCCCTGCTCTTCTAATGTTAGATCGAGAGACATCTTCCATTCGTGATAGTCAGACTTCTCACAGAGCTTGTCTTCAACAGGGAAATGTGATGAAGATCCCATGAAGTCTTTAAGATTGCTTTGACAGCCTTCGGTGCTTGCTCTTGCTTGGGCTTTGTCTTCACCTCAGCTCTGATACCATGATAATTTATGGTATGTTCTATGCTTAGTGCAATTTACTTCAATTTCTTCTTATTAGCCACTGTTAAGCAATCACATTAACATAAAGTAAAGTGCTGATAGAACATTAATAGATTGACATAAAACAAGCCAAGACAAGAGACACCAGATGTAGCGGCTAGCTAGGGACAAACCCCAATGTGGGGAAATCCTTTGATCAATTCTTCTATAATCTTCAATAGTTCAGAGAGAGAAATAGTACAAATACATAAATCTGTAATTTTAGGACAGCAGCAACAAACCCTAACCAACAAAGTCAAGCTGGTCAAACAAGATAGAAATGACCTCCAATATACTTGGTCAATATCCCAGTCAGCTAGGCCTCCAACAACAAGAAGAGGCAGCCCATAAACAGTCCGAAAAACCCAGTCAAACATAGTCAATCTGAAGTCAACCTGCTACCACAAACTAGGGCAGTCAACATTGGTCAAACCAGAGGTCAGAATGCCTCGGTTTGTGTGCCAAAATTTGCAGCGTGCCTAGGAGAGAGCCACACCAAAATTGCACTCAAGAAAGGTCCACGCTGGTCAAAACGTCTTGCTGCATCCCTGGTCAAAGTCAACACAGTCAAATAATTTTGTGTCCTTTCTTGCATCCTCCAACTTCATCCTTCCTTCTTCCCATGTGTGTGCCTTCTCCTTGTGTGTAAACCCAATCAACAAAGGAGCGAAGAATGTGAGAGATGAGATGAATGAATAATGCCTCAACCTCACTTGTATTTATATGAAACGCTGAGCATGTGTGCCACACATTTAGCTGTAGGCCGACCTTGACAATTTGTCAAGTAAATACAAATAAATTCATATCTTCTTAAATACTTGTCAGAATTGGATGATCATTAGATCAAATCCTACACCTCTCGACAAGAGGAATCCAAGAAAAATATCAGTTGCCATAAATAAGATGATCCACATGGAGTTTGTCCCTTGTTGCTAATTTTAAGAATATGAAGTCCAATGAGGTTGGAACCACTCTCAAACATCCTGAAACAATTAAAGGCAATGTTAAAATTTTAACTTTAAGAATCTAACATTACGATTAGGGATTGTTTAGGGAGTGCCTAGAGAGCGCCTTGGGAGCATGCTCCCTAGCTCCAAGAGAGATGTAAAGAGCACCACGCTCTCAAAAGTGTAGGTAGTGTCCCATATTCGAGCAGTGTTGCAAAAATCACGACTTTTTCCATGAAACGATTAAATCAGTCGATTAAATTGACGATTTTTCCCCCAAAATCATAATTTTTGTATTTTGTATTTTGTATTTTTTATTTTATTTTTCTGTCGATTTTTTGCCAATTTTTACCGAATTTTTCTTTATCCAGACCCTCATTGATTTAATCTCGATCGCGATTATTGCGGCATTGATTTAGAGCATGCTCCCAAGATGTTCTTGCTTAGAGTGTGGTTCCAAGGGGGGAGTGGTCCCTAGTGGGGCATTCTCGGTAACACTATAGTGGAGTTAGGGAAACATAGAATTTTGAATATGCATGAAGAGAGAGTAGTAAAGCTGCTAACAACATACCTTACTAGCAATATCAATAAAAATTATTTGCTACACAACATGAAATGCTAAAAAATGAAATAATCCCACATCCATTAAGAAGGCAAAAAAATGAAATGAGATTTCTTTTTATAGCTTCTCCTTTGACCTTCTCCCATTAAAATATTATTAAGAAACATCTAGATTCCTTCATAGGTGGAATGTTCCTCTTCTAAAGAAGAACTTACATATTTTAGGGTTTGAAAGTGCGTCAAAGGACACATGTAACCCTATGATGTTGGGCAATTGTCTTTGGGGTGCTTTTATCCTCATTTAGGGGTTTGGGCATGTCAACAATGCCACACGACATCTCCTCACACAAGGAATTCTCCTCCAAATATGTAGAAAATGCTTCAAACCAGTGTTGAAAATATCGGTATTAGCAAAATATCAGCGAGGGTCTCAAAAGCATCTTTTCGACAATATCGGTGAAAATATCGGCCAAATATCAGTAAACATAAAAAATGCATACTAATATTATATATATATTTTATTTTTCTTCTTCAGATTTTTTAAACATATAAAGCAATAACAACATGAAATAAACACATTGGACACAATATTGAAGAAACACTTATATATATATTATATTATATATTTATTATTATATCATATATGTATATAGTGGATGTAAAATAAAAATGATACATCAAAGGCGATGCCAAATCCTGCTGATCCTGATAATTGTCCAATCAAGGACTCAAATGTGGAGAACCAATACAAAATAACATCACATATATAAAAGTATCTCGTCATCATGAGTTATATGTGGCAAAACAAATAAAACTAGCAGCTAGCTATCTAAGATCAGTGCCCTCTCCCCCTTTTACGCTAAAACATGATGGGCTATTTGCCAAGCCTGCGCCTAGCAGTAGAAGGCCCTGACCTTGCACCTAATGTCAAATAATGATTGTTGGGGCCCTGACCCTGCACCTAATGTCAAATAATGATTACTGGGTATGGAGCTATGCTCTCCTATATATCTATAGCAGATGTTGCTGACGTTGATGCTTCCACAGTCTCCTCCTCCTCCTCCTCTTGTTGCACTTGTACAAATGGTTCCTCTAACCATGTAGGTGACTCCTCCAAGATGTGCACCTGAGACTTCACCCTCCATTGAGACAATACATCAATATTGTATAAGGAAATGGCATTTGGATCCATTGGTTTTTCTATTTCCTTCACTTGAAGTCGGAGATTGTAATCCACATACACTAAATCATTTGAGGGCCATAAATTAAAATTACAATAAATGTAATTGCTCAACTGAAGGCTGAAGCTCAAAGTTATACTTGTTGCGCTTTTTTGAGTGTATTTTCTCAAATATACTCCAATTGCGTTCACACCTTGAAGAGCTACAAGTTTGACTCATGATTCTTATGGCCAATTTCTGCAAATTTGGTGCCCTTGCACCATAGCTTCACCACCAAATATTTACAACAAAATAAAGAAATAAAAAAGTTAAAAACTTAAAACATAATTAAACTTTCAAATAAAACATAATTGAATTTAAAAAATCTAGAATTATAAATAAGTAAATTCTAAATTTAAAATTCTAATGAGTCACGACTTGTCACTTACGTGGGATAAAGAGGATCCTTTCCCTAATAGAATCATCAAATCCAAATAAGCCACCACAATCCCAATAGAACTATATCTTGTGATTGATTTTGCTATGAAGCTCAGGATCAGGTACCATCCTATGAATACAGGAATGGAGCCCTTCCATCACCTTGCCATCAAAATCAACGCTCCATCTGTTTGAAAATGTGAGGTTGAGGAAGCGTGCTGCTGCATGAATGGGTCGATGAGGCATCCCTGTCCATTGACTATCAATCACATCCCATAACATCATTTGTCTATTAACCCCAAAACCCTTGGTTGCATAATAAGCACGAATGGCCTCCTTGGCCTTATCCATGACCTCATACAAATAAGCCATTGCAGGCTTCTCCCCATCTACCAATATCAGAACCTTTACTATAGGTTCACTAACTGAGCATACTTCTCCTATTACCTGCGAAAATGTGTCAGTGTACACCATTTTTGCAATGGTTCTCCCATCCTGTCTCTTGTTGTATCTACAATCAGGCCACTCATCAAAAACAAACATTTGCTTCAACTCAAATTGACATTGAAGCAAAGACTGAAGAGTAATAAAGTTGGTGGCAAAATGTGTGATTGCAAGATGCCGTAACTCCTTGTTTCTAGTTTATCTCCTCATGAAGCTAAGAACAAAAGCATGGTTATATATAAACTTGGGTACGCTCCTAGCCATATCAATCACCTCCTTGATGAAGGAGAGTTTCCCCATATCCTCAAGCAACAAATCGATACAACGTGCCGCACTTGGAGTCCAGAACAATGTGCGGTGCCTCTCCATAAGCGTCCTGCCGATAAACACATAATTAGCTACATTATTTGTTATGACTTGCACCACATTCTACACACCAATCTCCCAAATGAACCCATCGAACAACTCACATATCAATGCTGCATTTTTTATATGTGCTGATGCATCCACCGATTTAATAAACATGGTACCTTTAGGACAATGTAGAAAGAAATTTAGAAGGCTCCTACCCTTCCTATCTGTCCAACCATCAAAGATCACTGTGCATCCTGACACCTCCCATGTCTGTTTCAACTTCGCCAACCTAGAGTTGATGTCCTACTTTTTTGCTTGAAGGATTGGCCCCCCGCAACTCCTCATATGTAGCACTTTTGTACCCTAGGCCCACAATAGCAATAGCATCACACATTGGCTGCCAAAATGAATTGGTTTTGGTGATGCTAAGAGGTAAGTCGCTCCAAAAAAGACACACCCCCTAACTCTATCTGTTTCTTGCTTCCCCTTTTTTTTTAACAACTGATTTTATGGAAGGTTGTGCTCCATGTCTGGTTAGTGGAACATTAGCACTAGCAGGTGGCGCTGTGGAGCCTCTCCCACTACCCGCAACCTCAAAATTGAAAGAAGATATCCCACAAGATTTACTTGCATGTTAAGCCTTGTTTCTTTTTGCCTCTTCTTTCTTTATGTCATTTTCATCAATTGCTCGAAGAGCTTTTTGTATAAGCTATGCACTAGATTCCGAACAAAGCCCAACTTCATGTCTAGGGAGTCTAGCCAGCTGGTATTTTAATTGCATAACCCCTCCTGTCATCTTGTCCCCACACTTTGCATGTTAGATATGCCCGATTTGTCCCACCATTAGGTTCCCCACACTCCCAAAGTGGGTCCAAAGGCTTTGGCATATTTGTAGTTGATTAATTCACATGTAGGGCACCAAAAAACAAAATATTGGCATTAAACCCCATACACAAAAACTAACAGCCACCTCATTTCAAAAAATATTTTTTCTACTACATTACTTGCAATGAAAAATGGCAATTAGAGGGTGCATAATAAAGTTAAAAAAGAAAAATGAAGCTTGCTGTCCTAATATGGAGAACACCTTTGCATTGGCTCATGGGCATGAAATCATAGCAAATGGAAAAATACATAGAAGCAAAATGTTGGTAGGCAAAGAGGCAAGCAAGCATAACCCTAAATAAAAAAATCTTTAACATAGTGATTTTTAAGAACATACTTGTTAATGGAAGAAATGAAGTTTGTCTCACTGTTTTTGAATCTTTGATCCACAAAAACAATTTGGTTGGTGATGATAATGGCTGTTTGATCCTCAATCTATCTTTGAAAACCACCATAAAGCTTTTCCCCTTCCTTCTCCAAGACTAAGAAAGCAAAATGAGCAAATAAATGCCAAAAAATTGAATTTGTAGCCACGGCCCAGCTTGCTCGGCAATATTTTATGTCATTGCATGATATTTTGCCGAGATATCGCCGATGTTTTGGAAATATCGTGATATTTTCAAAACAGAAAATATCTCGATATTTACTCGGCGATATCTCGTTTTGCCAAAAATATTGCAATATTTCCGAATATCGGCAATATTATCAACATTGCTTCAAACAATGCGTCCTCAACCCCAAAATACCTTTTGAAAGGTGAAATATGCCTTCTATTACATAAAAGTGTCTCTAAATTGGTAGATGAGCTCAGGGCTCCTTTAAATAACTAAGGTGTGCCTCAAAATATATGAAAAATGCTCATTTGACTTGTGATATGGACCAAAGGACCATCTATAGCATTCAAGCAGCTGTCTTCTCCTTGAAATTTGTGCATTAGGACCGCTTTCCCCCCTTATGTAAGGTTATTCTCATGAGATGGTTTCCTTGCATTGTTTTGAGGTTTGAACAGGTAGTTAGATCAACTCTTAACCTCATGCATGCTAGTGATTATCATTAAATGTGACCCTTTTGAGTGGGTGAATGTGACGTGGGTCCACATTTGCCTTGTATAAGGAGGCCACTCATATAAGGTAGTTTACCCTTCATTCCATGCCACATGATATATGATACCCATCTGGGTCCACATTGACCCTTTTAAGCATATACAAGGCCTACAAAGATGCCAAGTGTCAAAGCTTTACCATTGATCTCGGAAATGATGCCATCTTCTCACTTTATTTATCATTAAGCCAAGCTCTAGCCTTCCTTAGACTTTTCATGCCAACTCTGCCTCGATCACTGTGCTAAGAGGTCCTCTTCATCCAACCGCTCTTCTTCCATTGTTCCACTGTAGCCATGAACGATGAATACATGCATACTTGGGCTGAAATTGGACCAAAATGTGTTCTTTTCAAGGGTTCACATCTCCATGTGCTGCATCCTGACCTTAGTGCCTTCCTAAGGTAGAAAAATTATGCAAAATGAACCATGCATTTTCAGGCATCGACTGACATCTCACATGAAGAGTTTCCATTTATTCACAGTTAGATATTGGTCTGCCCTCATGTTTGTTATTCTTCTGCATTTAGCTGTCATTTTTGCTGGTCATAATTCCTCCATGGCCACTTTAGAAAATCCCAATTTTTTTCTAATCCTGTCAAACTTTGTGTTCACCCTGCTTATAAACTAACGTAGACTTGTCTTAACCCATATTTTAAGTACCAAGAGGAAATAACAAAAGAATATTGGGTTAAAACTTAAGATATATGTATACTAGTTTATTTTTATTTTTTTTAGTGACCATCTTTTGTTTTATTTTGTACATTACTTTTGCACATCGATTCTGTTTTGGTTTATTTTAAATCCATTTCAGTTTATATGTTACATGCATAATGTTATGTGACACATCTCCTCCACCCGGACTGTAGAGTGCACCTTGTTTCTCTTAGTGCTCGTCCCCTTTGTCCTACATGCTGATGTACAGAAACTTGGTGTAACATTTCGTCATGACTAATAATCCACGTGGAGAAGCAATACTG
Source organism: Pinus taeda (assembly GCA_000404065.3). NCBI lineage: Eukaryota > Viridiplantae > Streptophyta > Pinopsida > Pinales > Pinaceae > Pinus > Pinus taeda. The sequence continues at coordinate 88,348 of APFE031425392.1, forward strand.
GGTATCCTTCAGTTTCTGCAATCTTCTGTAGATCACTATTTTGCCTTCTGATACGGGTCATTATTACAATTTTTTATTTTAAGTTTAAATGCATACACTGGATATCCCACTTCCTGAATTATCCTTTATTTTAAAAGGTGCATGCAACCATCTATAGACTATGATCTATCTGTAGTGAGTTGGCAGAACATTTAATCAAGATGGGACACTTCTGATAAAGAAAAAAATTACCTTTTTATTTTATTTTGTACATTACTTTTGGATGTCGATTTTTTTTTCTTCCATTTCAGTTTATTATGTTACATCCATAATGTTATGTCATACATCTCCTCCACTTGGAACTGTAGAGTACCTTGTTTCTCTCAGTGCTGGGTCCCCTATGTCCTACTCCCTGATGTACCCTGCTGTCTGCTGTCTGATCAAATTTTTTGGGTGGGGCGGTGCTACAGATGTATGGAGTACACATCAATGACCCAATGTATCTGCATCCCCATGTGCCAGAAACTTGGTGTGACATTGTGTCATAATCCCCCTCCGGAGAAGTAATGCTGGGTATGCTTCAGTTTCTGAAATCTGCAATAGACAACTGTTTTGCCTTCTGATACAGTTAATTATTTCAATTTTTTATTTTAAAGTTTGAATGCATACACTGGATATCCCTCTTCCTGAATTATCATTGATTTTAAGAGGTTCATGCAACCATCTATGAACTTGCTGCAGTAAGTTTGCAGAACTTTTAATCAAGATGGGAGACTTTTGATAAAGCAAAAAATTAATAGCTTAATTGCAACCAAGAAAAGCTTCTTTTATGAAGATTTTTCGGAGATACAGCTTTTGTAAGTTATTGTCATTTCATTATGTACATTCCACTAGGTCATTATCTGAGAGGTTGCCATGACATCACAACAAACTTATCATCTATTGATAAACTTTTATCGTATATACCCTGCTGTTAGGTCTACGACCTGAAACCTAAGGCAACTACTGCCAGCATAATGCACTGCGATGACAGTTGGATAAAGAAACAGTCAGCTGATCTGTTTGTCTCACCTGTATGCAATAGAGGGGAACTCTCCCCACCTAGATTCTAAACTAATACATTATGATAATTCTGATTAAAGTGATGTGGTTGCCAAAGGTTGATCCAGTTGTAAAGATAAGTTTGTCTTAGTTGATGGGCTATGACCTAGAAACCATCACGTAGACACTTATTTTACAATTTTATTTGCCTATTTTGACCAGCATATGCCAGTTTTGATGTCTAAAGGATTGATTTGTTCTCCCTCTCTCCCTGTCTCGCTTGCTTGCACTCTCTGTCTTGCTTGCTTGCTCTCTTTGTCTTGCTTCGTTTGTTCAAACATGAAAATATAATTTTAATTTTTTTAGTGTGCTAAGATTTTGTTGAATGGCGAGTTGAATCTTACTGTCTGGCTTGCCATGTCATTGCAAAGTTTCAGCTGTATGATTTTAGCTATAACACGAGTGTTGTAAAGAGTTTTATTTGAGCTAAATAGATAAATTTTACATCACTTTTTACATTTTGAATTTCCACTTGTAACTAACTCTATTCGTTGAATGGATCACACCAGAATCTCTTTAAAGGGGAACTGCGGGTAAGATGTTAGAGGAGGAGAAATCTGAAGGAATAGAAAATGTGTTTTAGTTTTCCTTTATGCAGCGTTTATATCCTATGAAATGTGTTTCACTGATATCTCTGCCTTCATTTTACTAATCTCTCAGACCATATGCCCAATTGATTTGAGTTTTAAAGTTTTTGGTCAGTTTGTGAAGAATGTGATATGATTTCGATAATAAAACACAGAATTAAAAAAAGGCCCAGAATCTAGCTCAATTTGTGGCAGAGTTATTCATGAAACTCAGTTTTCATTAAGTTGCATTTTCTCCTGCATTTGCGGATATCACCTTAACCCATGGTCACTCTAAAAAGCGACTCTTAATTTCTATGATGTACAGAGATTCCGTGTCACTAATTTTCTTGGTACCTTGCAGGAAAGTAATGTTCCCTTCCTAACCAGAGACCTTTAGCAAAATTAATACATTTGTTCATTGAGCACAGCCTCCAAGATTTTGAATTTGTTTTCTTCCAAAAAGATAGTACAGAAATAATTCTGTAAGTGATGGCTCTTTTTTGTCAGTTCATAAAAAGTGGAGACTTGGTGGCCTTACCTTATAAGTTTGCTTCATCCAGCATTCCTAAAATGTAGGCCTCTTCACAAGACCAAGTTTATACATAAAGGAAAATAAAGACTAATTTTTGATCTAGGGATTGACTTATGCATGCGAGGCACCACAGCCGTCTTTCCATGAGGAAACACTCTAATTCTGTTGGATGTGTAACACTTTTCAGCTGAGAAGGCATCAGTGACGTGTGCAAGAAGGTGCTTCTTTTGCATAAAGATACCTGCTAATAGAACCTCTCGGACACAGAATTTCTAATCTTTAGTAACCTCAATTATGGAAATTTAATTGTGTTTAATTCATTCAGTAAATTGATCAATTCAAAATTAAAATAGGAGGCTAAGGATTTCAATCAAAAGTGACATTACTGGTGTGGATGGTATGTTCTCTTGACATGGAGAGAATGCAGTAGTCTAATGAGGTGATTTTTTTGGCTCTTTTCTGGCAATTTTGCCCGAATTTTGGCTAGAAATAGGGAAAGTCATAGTTTTAAGACCCAAGGCTTTTCCAGTGTGCTGAATCTATTTCTGCATTTAAAAATGCAATTTAAATGATGAAACATTGTGATTTTACCAAAAATCGAGTCATTGGATTCTGGTGGAAAATAGCAAAAAGGTTACCTCATTAGACTGCTCCAGAGGGAATTGTCTAGATTAAAAAATCCAATGTTTTACACTCAAAATGGATTGAAGATCAGTAGGGAAGAAGATATTCTATAGAAACTGAAAATAATTGTAACTCTGCCTCTGCGACATTTTCTTTGACATGTGATGCGACAAACACATTCATCTTTAACAGGTACTCAAATTCTATTGCTGACTTTTGAGATTGACTACCTAATTGAGGTTTTGTTTGCAATGGTTGTGCAATTGGTGGCCCTACAATGGAAATGGGGTATCGGTTAACAAAGAATAGAGTTAGCCAAGCAACTCTGAGTTTATTTAGAATAATTATGATTGTTTTGGTATATGTTTGTTGTTATTACTTAATGCACAATACTCATAGCAGTGCTTGTATATTAAAAGGATTAACAGAAAATCAAAAGTTAAAATGATGATATAACATCTTGTGGTTATAATAAATTCAGATAACTTTTCTTTGGTATTTAAAAGTGGGATTTTGTATTAGTAATACCAAAATATTTTACAAATTGGGAAGGTCCATGCTATTACCCCAATGATTTTGATTTTTGGTCTTGTTTAATACCTCAGCGATGATTCATGCCTGAGATGTCTACCAGTACATTGTGATTGAATTTAATCTAGATACATACAGACAAGCTCTAATTGCTATTCACAATAGATTATTTGCTTCAACATTTCTTTCAAACTGTGCGACGACATTTCAAAAATCAGCCTTTTTGTATGTGATTTCCATCTTTCTATGTGCAATCTCTCTATCTTTTGCTAGTATACTGCTGTCATGCATTTCCATTACTAAAGCTATGTTCATGAACAGCACAATCAACTATGCATTTCCAGGCTGGCCCGATATACATTGGTCTTTTTAAATTTCCATAGCCAAACTTATTATTGGAAGTATCCTTCATTTGTTTCAAGTTGTCCATCTCTTAAGTGCCACTCCAACCTCCATTTCAGCCTCTGGATGTTTTTTTTGTTCTGATCAACATGTTTGGAGTGGCAACTGAGGAATTCAAATACATTTTCTTGTCTGACATTGATTTCTTCCTTCCAATCCTCTCCCTTTTCCTCCTTTCCCATATTATCTCTTGGAAGACTAATAGTCCAAGCTGTGGTGTGCTGCAGGGCCTTTTCAAATTTCTCCATCCAAAGACTCCACTGACCAGCTAAACTTTTTGTATGTGATGATTAACATTCAACATTGCTTTATTGAGATTCCTGCGGCCCCTAGTCTTTTTTGGGTTCATGGGGAAGAATTGGTTGGCTGATCGTAGGAGGATGTTTTCCCTTAACTCATTTCACTCACTTTCCCACTTCTGGAAATCTTTCCATATTTTCATTGGCACGGCCCCTGATTTATCAACAAAGTGCTTTGTTATAGCTATGACCAGACGCCTCTTCTAGAGGGTTCTTCCCTGCAAAAAATGAACCATTACCATTGTACTTAGATTCTGGGCAGGAGTGTGATACAGGATGACCACTCTTAACTATGGTGCAACAGAAAAAATTGGGATTCAAAGGAAGACCAAAGATTTTACAGAATACAGAAAATGACAAGGAAGTGGACTTCAATCCCATAGGATCGTTCAACTTCACCAGAGGGCTAATACCAAAGACATGGATCACAAAGGAGGAATTCAAGAACAAGGATGCCCTCAACACTAGAATATAAACCAAATAGTAGAAAAGAGAGCACAAGTTAACTTACCTTAAGAGTGGAGAGCTCTCTAGAATGGCTGGTAGCGATGCAGACACTGAAGAGGAAGATAAATCTAGCCCTCCTGGAAGCAATACACCGCCACGAAGCACTTCCAGAAGATCTCCTACTCAGATGCAAAAGAGAATCCCATTACAAACACCACTAACGTTTGCTCTCCTGAAGAGTTTCTTCTTCAAACTTTGTTGAAAATGTAACGAGCAAGGTCTTTTGGCGCGTGCCTTAGCGAGTGAAGACTTCGAATTGTCCTCATCAGTTAGACTTCAGTGATGGTGAGTTTATTTCCAGTTTACAGGAATAATCATCAAGAGCTCATGCATAGTGTCGGAGGTCTAGTTAAGTTGAAGTCTTCATCAGTTTGACTACATGATTGGTTGGCAATTAGCAATTTAGTTAGAGTGATTTAGTCTTTAGTCTTGATTGAAGCAAGAGCGAGTTAGATCTCCAATGTTGATTGGAGAGAGCATGAGTTAACAACTCTAGTGATGATTAAGAGTGCGAGTAACACTCTCAGTTGACTCGCTATCATAACTCGAGTTCTAAATTTGAACTAGCCTGATTTAGCATGGATCAAATCTGTAAAGGAAGGACGAAGGCACAAGTAAATTCAATTGTTTTGTGCACAAGTTGTTATATAAAGCAAGCTCACGAGATTGTGAGAGAGAGAGCCTTGATTGTGGAGCACAAAAATTGTGTCCTAAAGAATAGGAGCACAAGTTTGCTAGAATTTAGGGGCATTGATTGTGCGTAGGTGTGTGGATCTGGGGTCCTAAATAATAGGAGTTGAAGTGCACATAGAAATAAATAGGAGATTTTGTGCGCAAGGAGATAGGACCAAGTGTGCTAAGAAATAGGGCCAGAAGTGTGCTAGGAAATAGGGACCTAGTGCGCAAAAGTGAGCAGGTTTTGCAGAGCAAGTCAAGGAGGCAACAATAGAAGAATTGTGTTTTAGAGGGCCGAGATCAAGCAGGATCTGGGCCAGCCAAGATCAATTGTATCAACTGAGATTTGTGTGAGAAGCAAGAATGCTTTCTCAAGGGAGACAAATTGTTTTGTAGTAGATTCAAGTGCTCAAGAACAATCAATAAAATAGCCACATCAAGCAAGTAGGTTTTCCCTGTTGGGTTTTTTGAGAAAAATAAGTGTGTTAATTTATGCATGTGTTTTTATCTCTGTGTTTTTATTCTGCTGCTTATGAATTGTTAAGAGACTCTGTATCTTGGTGAAAGTAAACTAGATTTCAATTTTCAAATATTCATCTAAGTAGTTGCAGAGTTTCATCGAAATTTAACAAACTTCTCGAAATTTCTCTCAGCTTTGCTCCGGTCATCCAGTGTTAACTCTTGCTTGAATGGGGCTGTATATGCATCATGATTTTGAATTTTCTTAATGCTCTCCATAATAACTTCTCCTTTTCGGTCTGGGTTCTCGTTTCGTCATTTCCATGCATCTGCAAAGTACATTTGATATCATTAGGTATGGAAGGGTGATCTCTTTTAATATATTTTTGTCTAGCCCTAACATGTGTCCTCTAATGTTCTTGGAACTGGTCGTTCCGACTAGTTTGGGGATCAAATCGGTCCGGTTTAAGGTTTGGAATTGGAAATGGCTAGTTCAGTATTGAACCTGGTGGTTTTATAATGGAACCGGCCTCCGTACTAGACCGACATTTTGTCACTAAACCAATTGGTTTTGTATCGAACTAGCTTGTTCCGCACAGTTTGAACAAAGATGTTCCAAACACAATTTAAAAAACACCTATCTTTAATTTTCATCCTTTTACATAAATTTTTAACATTACCATGAAATGATTCAAGATGTTTGAGACTAGTTTTGACCTCGTTGGATTTCATATGGAGAAAGTAGAATTTTAGATCTCACTCAAAATTCAACAAATGTAATTGTGTTTCGGGATTTTAGGATTGGGTGGATTGCAATGTTTCTATTGGATTTTGTCATGTATGAGGATATGGAACTAGTATTTAATCAAGAGCACTAAGCCCTCTATGTACCTTGATGTTAGTGGCATTGGTTGTCGAACTCATATCCTTATTAAAAATGTACACATCATCCAAACAAAATCTTAACTTGACATGTTATGCTTTTTCTATCTTATTTTAATGCTTAGAGAGTGATATTGATGACAAAGATCCCAATATAGGCAGTGATTTTGATGATATGTAGGTATTTGTGTATGTGCTTTTATCTCTATGTTTTTATTCCACTGCTTATGAATTGTTAAGAGACTCTGTATCTTGGTGAAAGTAAACTAGATTTCAGTTTTCGGATATTCATATAAGTAGTTGCAGAGTTTCATGGAAATTTAACAAACTTCTCTAAATTTCTCTTAGCTTTGCTCCAGCCATCCAGTGTTAACTCTTTGCTTGAATGGGGCTGTATATGCTTCATGATTTTGAGTTTTCTTAATGCTCTCCATAATAACTTGTCCTTCTCAGTCTGGGTTCTCATTTGGTCCTTTCCATGCATCTGCAAAGTACATTTGATATCATTAGGTATGGAGGGGTGATCTTCTCTTTTAATATATTTTTGTCTAGCCCTAACATGTGTCCTCCAATGTTATTGGAACTGGTGGAACTAGTCGTTTCGACTAGTTTGGGGATCAAATCGGTCCGGTTTAAGGTTTGGAATAGGAAATGGCTAGTTTAGTATCGGACTTGTTGGTTCTATAATGGAACCGGCCTTGGTACTAGACCGACATTTTGTAACTAAACCGATTGGTTTTGTATCGAACTAGCTTGTTCTGTATAATTTGGCCAAAGATGTTCCAAACACAATTTAAAAAAAAACAACTTTATCTTTCATTTTTTGTTGAAATTTGGTACTGGAGGATAGGTGGTTCCTTAAGGTTTTGATCTTTGGCCTAGGGAAAAGTGTCCAAAAGAATTTAATTTTTCTCCTAAAGTATAATTTTTATAAAGTCAAATCTAATTTAAAAGTGACTTTAAGTGATGAAGTTATTAAAGTCTATTTTAAAGTGACTTTAATAAAGTCAATGTAAAACTAGAAAAGAAAAGTGACTTTGGAAATAAATGACTAAGTGGGTCTTTATTAAAGTGGGGTGAATTAAAAAATAGAAAGTGAGATTTAAATGAGCATTTAATCTCAGCCTTAGATCTCAATCTATTTCAGCCATTGGATTTAGGAATTCCCCAAAAGTCACCGAGGGTTAGATTAAAGGAGGGAAAGGAGGAAAAGGTCATTCATTCTTTCATGAGTAGATTGAGAGAAGGAGAGCAAGAGAGCAAGGGAGATTTCTGGACAGGGAGGAGAAGGAGGCAGCAGCTTGGCACACATTCCAAGGCAGCATTTTAGCAAATCCGTACAGCTGAGTTAGCACATAGTGAAAGGTAGATATTGGGCACGATTTTCTAGAAATCCGTACAGCAAGTGCACAGAAATCAAGGAGCAGAAATCCGTACAAGTCGTTGTACTTTGGCACACATTTCTAAGCAGAATTGTACAACTGTACTGCTGTTTTTCTGCACAAAAATCCAGGAAACCATACAACAGCATTTATGGCAGCTTGTACGCTTTTCTAGGTAGTCCGTACAGTAGCATTTAAGGCTGAAATTTGGGCACAAAAAAATCGAGGAGGCCGTACAACATTTATTGCTGGTCTGTTTTGCTGTTTGCAAGTTTTTCCAGTTGGTTGTGAGGCACAGGAAACAAGATAAGTTGTAAAAGTTTGCTTGCTGATTTTTTTGCTGAATATTTCTCACTGTAAAAAGCATTTTCCAGAAATAAGGAGCTTTCGAACTGGTTTTCCCCAAGAGTTGTAGGGGGTTTTTCCAGGGTCACCTTGACCAAAAATCACTGTGTTTAAATGTGTTGAATCGCTGTTTGTATGTGCCGATTTTTATTTCCGCATTTTCCCTTCTGTAATATTTCCAGAATTTGTGTTTTCAACAAAAATTATTTTCTAGTTGTTGAATGTATGGATATGGGAAAGGGTATTTAACTATTTTGGAGAAATAAGGTGAAATTGAAAACCGGGGTGGGAAATTAGAAATTTTTACATGGTATCTGAGCTTGAGTGCTGAAGTGCAGTTTGGGACAGTAAGGAGGAAAATTACAGCCTGCTGATTTTTCACTCAGAAAATTCCAGCAAGCTGATTTTTCACAAACAACTGTTTTATCCTTACTACAACAGTGTTATTTTTCAGTTTTAGGACAACAGGATGTCATTGGGATTGAGGGTGGAGGATAGGTTGGATGGGCATAACAATTACAACGTTTGGAAGGAGAGAATGCATAGTATCTTTGAGGAGGCAGAAGTCTGGGACATTATGGTGCATACCACACGAAACCCTGTTGTTGTGCCTACTGATGCTACTCAGTTGGCTGATTATAATAAAAAGAACAACACGGGTAAGACACTGATTCTAGACGGAGTCAAAGACCATTGCATTCCTCATGTGAGAGGAAAGAGAAATGCCTATGAGATGTGGACAACATTGTCCAATCTCTACCAGAGTACCAATGAGAACCGGAAAATGGTCTTGAAGGAGAAGCTGAAGACCATTAAGATGGGTAATGATAGCGCTGCTGGATATCTCACAAAGATTACTAATGTGAGAGATGAGTTGGCAGCAGTTGGAGAGGTCATTCCACCCACTGAGTTGGTGCGGATTGCAGTGAACGGCCTCCCCCGTTCATGGATGAACTTTGCTGATGAGGTTTGTGCACGTGAGACCCTTCTCACATGGGAGAGGTTTTGGGATGATTGCATTCAGACAGAGATCAGGAAAATTCAGCTTGGGGTAGCCAAGCCAGTTGAGCAAGAGGAGGATGTAGCACTGTTGGCAAGAGGCAAGAAAGGCAAAGGGAAGAAGCAGGCTTCCACAAGCAATGGTGGGGGCAAAGGCAAAGGTAAAGGTAAATAGGGTAACACAGAGAAGGACTATTCCAAGGTGAAGTGTTGGAATTGTCAAAGATGGGACACTATGCAGTTGTGTGTCTGGAGAAGAAGAAGAAGAAGGGGAAGAACCAGAGTGTGGCAGGGTCA
>APFE031425404.1:0-10950 GCA_000404065.3 Pinus taeda
ACCAAACTCGTATTTACCTCAAAAGAATCACTCACACTGGGAATCACATGAGTAGAGGCTATAATCACTTGGTATTGGTCAATTCTCATTGGCATAACTCAATCCCATTGATTGTGCAAATCCTCACGCACAACTATAGTCACAACTGATAGCAATCTGATCCTCTAACACCTGTCCCTACTAAACTGAAAATGCACTGACATGCAACTGAGTTAACTGATGTATTCTTTAGTTGCATTATGAGTTAATAATTAGTTTAACAACTCATCATTAGTCTATTTGCAGTTAGATTAATTACAACTAGTTTAACCAAGTCAAACTGAACACAACTCCATCAACTCCACAATCAACTCCACCAAACTCAACTGATTGAGTTCTAACTGAAGTCATGCATGCAACAACTCAACTGACCCACAAAGAAAACATATTTCCTTCTGACAGCTGCATGTGCCACATCTTTAGCTCAAACTGAAGTGCTCCAAGAGAATAAGATAAAGTTTATAGTCTAAATATTATTATAAGCTAATAATATTTGACAGCTCTATAATTAGACTTGACAGTGTCACCGCTGTTGTCTAAAAATAGAAGTCCATCTATTTTTTCCAACCTGACCAATCATCCATAAACATCATCCTGCAACTCATAGACATGATCCATATGTCTAAAAATAGACTTTGCGCCATAATTTGCCTGCGGGCCCACTTAGTGAAGGCGACTCTTTTCACTAAGCTCCATCATCTTGTTGCAATCTCAACAGGAAAAGTATCAAGCAAGTCAGGGTCCACCTCATCCAAGCTCCTCTTCTTCTTCTACTCTCTCTGTTTAGGTTCATAATAATAGGAAAGGTCTTGGAAATTTATGGGTGGGTAAAAGTTATCATACCATTTGGGTTCTTCCATTTTTAATAATTGTCTGTAAGCATTGAATCTAAATTGCAAAAGCCATTCAAGTTCATTCTTTTTAACTGAAATTAACCTAAGCTTTGGAGAGTTTTAAGGTTTAACGAATCTAAGTATATTCTACTTAAAATATAGTAACATGGTTTAAAACTGTAGCATTCAGATCCAAATCTAAGCATGAAACATAAATATTTTATGTTCATGATTACAAGAAATTTTAATTTCATGTAACAAAGTTTGAGGAAGGTTTAGCATTTGCATCCTACCAGAAAATTTTCTTGCATCACTCAAGCCCTTTGCATTTGGGCATGGTAGAGTCCATTACACAAACAATCAAACACTAAAAAAAAGGTGAAAAGAAAAAATAAAATTTCATCCTTTCTGACCCTAGAAAAGTTAGGGAGGAGCTAACTGATTTGTACAATAAGGAGATGCAAAATGGTTACTTGTCCATTGTCCTTTGATGAATTGTTGGTTGCAATTAAGATCTGCATTATCATAATCATTAAACCCTTTGTACAATAAGGACATGCAAAACGCTTACTTGTGCATTGTCTTTTGATGAATTGTTGTCTGTAATCAACATCTGCATTATCATAATCATTAAACCTTCAACTCTAGATAAAATTTATGCTTCGATCATATAAACCCTCGAAATTGTTTACCCATAAGGGAAAAAATTATCTTTAGTAAAAAGAAAGGACTCTCCATAATCCAAATTCATACCCATGTAAAAATTACCAAAATCTCAATAAGGACATGCAAAATGGATACTCGTGCATTGTCTTTTCATGGATTGTTCGTCGCAATCAAAATCTAAATTATCATAATCATTAAACCCGCAATCAAGATCTGCATTATCATAATCATTAAACCCTAATCTATAGATAAAATTTATGCTTTGATCATAAAAACCCTCGAAATTGTTTACCCATAAGAACAAAAATCATCTTTAGTAAAAAGGAAGAACTCTCCAGAACCCATATTCATAGCCATGTAAAAATTACCAAAATCTTCAAGATCTGCATTATCATAATCATTAAACCCTCAAATCTGGATAAAATTTATGCTGTGATTATATAAACCCTAGAAATTGTTTGCCCATAAGAACAAAAATCATCTTTAGTAAAAAGGAAGAACTCTCCAGAGTCTAAATTCATACCCATGTAAAAATGACCAAAATCTTCAAGATCTACATTATCATAATCATTAAACCCTCAACTCTAGATAAAATTTATGCTTTCATCATATAAGCCCTCAAAATTGTTTACCCATATGAACAAAAATCATCTTTAGTAAAAAGGAAGATCTACATTATCATAATCATTAAACCCTCAACTCTAGATAAAATTTATGCTTTCATCATATAAATTCTCAAAATTGTTTACCCATAAGAACAAAAATCATCTTTAGTAAAAAGGAAGAACTCTACAGAGACCAAATTCATACCCATGTAAAAATTACCAAAATCTCCATTTCGAATGACCTCTCCCTTCCTTCATCTAATCATTATTGCTCTCCTCAGGTGTTTCCCATGCAAACTCCATCTGGGGTTCAAATCCCATGAAATCCATAGATCACGTTGATGGTCTTTCCTTTTAGCATTTCCACTCTGATATAAACAAGGCAGAGAAAAATGCAGTGCTACAATGTGATGTTGTAATCTGTGAATATTTTATTTGAACCCAACACTAAACTGGAAATGAAAAAGAAAAGAAATATCTATAATGGAAAAAATAAAAGAAATATTTATTATACAAAATAAAATATATAAATTGAAATTGGGTTAAATGATTTATTTTTAATAATAAATTCTTATTTTTGCATAAGAAACTAAGTTAAAAAGAAGAAGAAGAAGTTAAAAATGATATTGGGATGAGTGTAAACATTTAAATATGACCTCAATTAATAATAGAAAGTTAAATTAATAAAAATAACAAAATTCAATTTGTTATATTTTGATTTTGTTATTAACTTGTGAATAGGCTTTGTTACAATACCATGAGCGAATACCATGACTTATCAATACTACAAGTCTAAAAACCATAACTTATTTCACAACCAAAATATTTTATAGCAATGTGACAAGATTCTTAACCGTGGATATTCACCCCCACATTACGGTAGATATTATTAACTTGTAAAAAATAACATTTGTTACAATACCATCGTCAATAGCATGGATTATCAATACCATATGCCCAAAAAACATCAATTATTTCACAATCAAAATATTTTATAGCAATATGACAAGATTGTTAACCATGGATATTCACCCTCACTTTACCATGGATAGTAATTTGTAAATAGGCTTTATTACAATACCATGGGCCAATACCATGGCTTATCAATACCACATGCCAAAAAACCATAACTTATTTCATAGTAAAAATATTTTATTTTAATTTAATTTTACAACATTTTTTTAATTGAATATAAAAGGGAAAATGTTACAATTTGAGATATATCTAAACACTTTATCTTCACCACTACTAAAAATATTCCCATAGAAATTAAATTAAGGTTTTAATAAAGTTAAGCTAAGATGGATCTATGTCGGAGAGAGAGAGTGTGTGTATGTTTGGGGGGTGAGATAGAAAGAGGGAATAGCAAAGAGACACAAATACAAATATAGATATTATATAATATTATATAACCAACCTAGATCCATATTAACCTTATAACTATCAAGTGCTCAGAGAGATCCAATCTCTCGAGGTGCAAACATTTCCTCAAGTTTTTCACTAGAAAAAAAGGTTTGCACCTCGAGAGATTGGACCCATCTGGGCACTTGATAGATCCGGGGTTAAGATGGATCTATGTTGGTTAATATGAAATTAAAGTAGTTTTTATTTGATATTATAGTCTTAAAAAATAAAATTTCCCTTCAAATTAATTTAAAATTGGAACTAGATCCAATTAGATTCAATGAATAGATTTTTAAAAAATAGATAAAATATTTTTTTAGTAAAAAATATATATTTTTAAAATTACAAATTATTAGAGATAAATAATGAAAATTTCGCTCACCTATACATCATGTGAGGATGAAGAAGTGTTTAAGGAGAATAACCTTTCAACCAATCTTTAACAACCTTTCAATCCCCTATCACTTGTAAGTTTAGATTGCTTGACACAATTAAGATGACTAACATAAAAAATTGATTCATATTATTGTAGTACTTGTTAGGCAGTTGTATTTTATTCTTAGACTAAATTAGTCATTCATGTTAGCCATTTTTAGTTGTATTACTTATTAGCTAGTCAATATTTTAACCCACAACTAAAATAGTGATTTATGTTAGTCATTTTTAGTTCGGTCACTTAAGATTGCTCATTTTTGGTAGTATTTCACTTGGAAAAGTTGTGGTGACTAACTTTCTTATTCACCTAGTCACTAATTGCTCATTTTCTACTAGTGGTAGCCGTTGAAGGATCTGGGCAAAGTTGTCCATCACCGCGTTCCTTTGTCACTCGAGGGCCTCTTCGAGCAAGATTTTGATAAGATCCCTTACCCCCTTGTCTTTCTTTTCATCCGATATGGGAGGTCGTCGGAATTTGCGAGGCTAGTATTGCAAAGGTTCGACCAGTTCAAGCCCTAACTTCTTATATCCCGACCTCGTTGGGGACATGCAAAGAAAGATAGAGAAAGAGTAGACCGCTCTGATACTACTAATCCAGATTTAAACAGGAACGCAACAAATTACACATATAACCATACATAAAGAGATGCAACAGAAATAATACTTCATTTCATTACTATAAAACACTGAAATATGCTTACAAACAGAAATGAAAATAAACTAGCTAGGGCGATGGTAGCTTTCTCTGAGAAGAGATGTGGCGACTACATGCCTCTGAACTGTGTTACAATGAGACTCGAAGGCCTATTTATTGTTGATAAAAAATGGAAAACCTTAAACATCCAAAAACCTAACCGTAGGAGATGAAGTGCCAAACTATGGGCCCGTTTTGGGTAAGTTGGTACATCAACTTCCCGGGGTCATAACTTTGGCATATGATCTTTGTTTGACACGCACAATACCTCGTTAGAAAGATCTATCCGACAAATACAACTTTGGAAGAGCAACATGGGTCATTTAGGGCCTCAAAACAGCTCTGGAAGATCAGGACCCGAAAATGCTAAAAATAGTAAATTGTGCTATCGTTAAGGAAACTGAAAAACAGAAAGAAACAATAGTGGGGGTCCAAGTAGAATTGGCAAGTGACCACCAATATCCACTTGGATCATATTATGAGAGGGCATTAGACCTTCTTGATTATTCTTAGATAAGTTTCAAATCTCTATGTTCAAATATGCATTCATGGCCTATAGATTTCATGTTCGACATGTGTTTAATGGAATTACTATCATGGTTAGCTTGTTAGGTCAAGTGTTTGTCTAAGTTTTGTATTGATGGCTTTGTCCTAGTGTCATTCATTATTTTGGAAAGTCTCATTAAGTTCTAGGCAGATGTTTGGAGGCTAGCCCTGAAAAAGTGGCTTATATCTCGTGGTCGTTGGCACAAAACTGGGTAAAAAAGACTCTAGTCACTCCCTTGCAGGATTACGCATGCAACTGGAGGGTTATAGTCGAATTCAAGCAGTGTTATGTTAGTGTCTGGGAGTCCAGATTAGTGAAAAATAAATTTAACTCAAGGTTTGAGCACCTCGAGTTGTTGGTTAGCTCTTGGGGTCCTGTAGCTCTTAAGGAAGGTCAGTTTGGTTTTTCTTCGTCAATTCCACTTCCTTAACTGTTCTTATGAGGTTGATTCATATCATAGTAACTCTTCATCACATATTTACCGCAGTGGACTGGTAATCTTGGGTAAGCGTCAGAGCAAGGTGTTACACCTTAGACGTGTCTAACATGTTATCTTATTTTCTGACAAAAGCCTTCAAATTTAAAACTATACAAATATTTGTATATTAAGATCTTATTTTTATTTTAAACTCTTCATATCTATAAATTAATTAATTAAATAAAATATAAATTAGATATATAAATTGATTATAGGCAATATTTCACTATAGATATATATTTTTATTGAAACGATTTAAATACAATAGCCCACGAGGCGTAGAATAGACATTGATGGGGTGTAATGTTAGGTCACTCATTGATATGAAGCTCAGTAGTTCGAAACTTCGCAGGCAAAAATTCAGCCATTTTAAAGGTTAGTGTGGCCCAGGCCAAGTGTGATCCTAAATAATTTTGATGATTTAAATGACCCTGAATTACTATTTCTCAAGCCATAAATCAAACCAGATATAATCTTAAAAAAACTCAAACAACTTAATAAATAAAAAAATTAAATAAAACAATTATATATATATATATCTTAATTATGTAACTCCATCGATCTCATTTATATGTTTATAAATTAAAATGAAAGCTAGTTAGTCATCAGCATTTCCCACTATATTATATGACATATAATTTAAAATTATGGTGGCCCACTCATGGGCCCACCTCGACAGTTATGCGTCCATACATCATATGCAAGGACATTATAATATAAAGCCACATTATATAGCTTCCTCCTAAAACAAGGCACCGGCCCCAAGATGTTGGTTTTATGCCAAACAATGGCAATTACGAGAAGGCCCCCAAAGATGTTGTTTTCCTATGGATTTGTTTGGACGTTAAAAAGTGCATATCAAGGTTATATATATATATATATATTCTCGTTATCCTTTGGTACACGAAACGAGCTTCATGTACATGTATTCTAATTGTATATACATATAACGTTTCAATAATATTATAATTTTATGAATTCATATTGGAATTATAGAATATTTATAACCACCCATATATATGGAAATTCACAAAAAAATCATAATGCATTATAAATTCATATAATATATTTATTTTATAATCATAATGTATATTAGAACGTAATCATGTTTTAATTTAGAATTTCCTACTCCCATTAAAACATATATATGCATATTATATATAACATTTAAAAGAAGGGGCAATGTCCTGCACATAAATTTTATCCCTTTGAGGGCAAAATTGATCAATTTCCTTAAATTGACCTTGCAATTAAGTCAATTAACTGGCATTGTGTCTTTCTTAGTGCCAACAATCTTATTCTTGTGTAAATTTTTACCAATTTTGACATAGGTATTTTTGTCAAATAATTAGCAATAAACCCATAATTTTTCCAATCTACCCCAAATTGACCCAATCCAGGCTCAATGTTGAAATCGGGCTCTGATACCAATTTGTAGTGTCCTTGAATTCTAGCAGGGCAAAACCACTCAACCGACACCGCAATTGTAAATAAAAAATTAATTGTTGAAACACATAACTCAAAATTATCATAATTTTCCCTGCCTGGGAATTATAATTAAAAATGAATGCAATACTACATGTCATAAATGGAATGATTTTCACAAATAAAGTGTAAGACATAAATTCTCAGGGGTAATAAATACACAGTAATGCAACTAAACAAAACTCAAAAAAATAGTGTTTTAATTTAAGAAAACAATAATTAATCATGGCATATGAATATACAATTGCACATAAGAATTTATGAACTCATGTGATAATGAAAAACTAGCTAGTTATGGGCTCTCCGCGTTCCTCCCAACCATGGACCTAGTGGTTCATAAGATCAACCATCGGCCACCCACAAGTTGGGACAACGACCCCATAGACAACAATCATAAAACCAAAATGAAACCCTAGAAGAGGCACCAACCACAAAAATCCTAGTCTTTAACCACAACCTCACATCCCCTTGACCAGAACCCAAGTGGTGTAGCCCGAGTCTCCCAGCGGTGTCCATCTTCCAGGGCAACTTACAGTAGTCCAAGACGGTCTCAGCCCCCAAATCCAAGAACTTTGTTGTTTTCTAGGTGTCCAAGTACCAATGGCCAAACCGAAATCACCCCACATCCAGTGCTAGAGCCCCACTAGGGCTCACCGACTATCTCCAAATTGAGTTCCCCAACCAAAACTCCATGGTCACCCAACCATAAATATTTTCAACAAAACCTCAAAGCACCAGGCTCCCAAAAGTTAGCATAGGGGCTCACATCATAAACAGGATGCATCCTAGCAGTAGGGTTAACTGAGTAACCACACCTCAGTCAGTCTCAGTGTCTGCCCCAAGACTTAATGACTAATCAATAACCAACTGAATGATTATCTAATTGAATAATCCTCCCCATCAAACAAACTACAATTTCTTATACATGCATGTCCCTAACTTTCCATGTGGTGCCCTCTAGAACCCATGTGGGCCCCAAGTTCACTTTTCACCAAAAATACCCAATCGTTGCCTTTTTCCATGGAGTTACGTCCCCCATACTCTTCATGTGGAGTGGGTTCTGCAACCAACTTCATTTTATTAATATCATGATATGTACAATTTACAACGTCAGGATGATGAGCCCAAAAGCATGACTAAAAATAACTACATGGGAACAAAAGCCACATAATAAAACATCTGGTTCACCAACCTAAGCGTAAAAAATATGTCTCAATTGCCTAATAAGAAAAGTACATATATTTACATTTTCAAAACAGGTGGGGGTATTACAAAAACAACATAAGAATACTCCAAAAACCATGAAGATCAAAAGCATAATACAAGCTTGTCCCAAGTGGAATAAACAATTTCCTAGAAAATTGGAGTTATAGCTCTAATAATGATGAAGGAGAGTAAGAACATTTAGTAAAAGTGTGTGCCCTTTCATGCAATATGTCAATCAATGAAGAACCAAGAAAGGTCAATATTTTTCCTTTTTCCCATTTATGATTTTAAGGTAAACTCTGTCATTATCGTGTATGTTTTTCATTTCTTCAACCCTATTATCTTCATTTAAATTACGTTTTACGAGTAAATTACACAACCTAGTTTTATACAAAATGAAATAGAAAATAGACATAATGATTATTTTATAAGATTAATTAAGATTCATGGTAGTGAATTAACTCAATCACGGGTTAAGAAATGACTAAACATATTGTTATGAGAGATAAGTTTGAGCATATTAGGAAATACCTTTGATACCACAGAGCCCAAGTTTAAGAAAACTTAGAGAAATACAAGTCAATATTAAATATTTTGCAAACTCAAAATTTTTTAAATCAAGAGGTGAGATCCAAAATGGATCTAGTTTCACCTCAAATAGTGGGTTGGGTTCAGCACATAAGAGTCCAAGTTTTGTAGGTTTAATAGCTTTAAAGCCTCCATCCAAACCATAGTTGAATTCCTTTTGCATTTCCTTAGAGAAGTTCAAAATGGTTGATGGTTGATGCATGAAGTGTATGTGAGCTTTATGATACATGGAGGCATAGACAAAAGGATGGGATCTAATGCTTCGTACATCACACAAAAATTTGGCTAAGATAAGGCAGAATAAAGATGTATGCAAGGAAAAGTGGAAGTTTCAACTCCCTGCCCCACTTTGCATAGAAATGAAAAGGAGAGGTCATTTATGCAGTGACATGGTGTAAAAAGAATACAAATGTGTGGGCAAGGCAGAGGTCTAGAACCTTATACCCATTCCCTATACTCTACAAGGCTAAGGCAAGTGCATGTGGAACAAGGGACTTTCCTAAGCTCTGCATCAATACCTTCACATTATAATGATTATCTACTTTCATAAAGAATGAGGAAGAATATCCCCAATAGAAAGAAGGTCAAGACCCACCTACCTACTTGGCAAACAAGGTGGCCATGTAGGATTGAAACATGTGTACAATTGAATGGAATATAAAATTTGTTACAAGAGTTTATTGCATAAGGGTATCATACTAATATTCAAGGCATATGGATGAATATGAGAAAGTAATTGTAATGGCTTATTGGCCCTTTTTGCTTATCATTGGTAATGGATTCATCAAAGAAAAGTGATAAATTACCTTATTTCTATCAAAAGAGGAAGTGATGCCAATTAAGTTGAAAAAAACATTAGTGATGGATCAAAAACATGCAAGAGGCGATTTAGGTTGTCAGATGGTCCCTTGGCCTTAACGGAAAAAGCTAAGAAAGAGAATTCAGGCTGAGAGCTCTAGAACTTAATGAATCTATCTCCATGAGAAAAGGAAAAGCTGGAAGATAGTGAGAAGAAGGCTCAATCTCTAAGTCTATCCATGACTAGAGAAAGAATGTCCATAAGTAAATTGGGCATTAAACAATGCCATTAAGACTATGTCCCATGATAAATAAATCATTATCTATTCAAAGGAGTGCAAAAATGGTGGTAATGGAGGGTTGTTCTAAATAAAAGGGAGAAAAAAATAATGCAAAATTATCCTAAGAGGAATAAAAATTGTCCCAAAAGAATTGGATGTATAACTCTAGTATTTTTTTTTCTCGGTAAAACTAGCTAGCTTTTATATTATATGTACAGAGAAATGTTTACAGACAGTGAAGCAGGACTTCCATGGCCGCCAGTGGCGCCTTGGGTGAATTAGACTGACTCAAAAAGCTCCCACGCAGGGGTAGCATCAAAAACGCTTTCATAATTCCTCTAAAAAGATCGACTGAGGCACGGAACATTTCCAAAATGCCAAAAAACAGACCCAGACTCATTGAATTACTCATAAGCAATCCTGCCCACACAGGGGCGGTCTTCATTGACAGACTGGGGACTGATACCAACAAGACACACTGAAACGAAACATGACCAAAATGGACTGGACACTATAAAAAACTGCAAGAGAACAGACAAAATGCTAACTTGAACCTCGTAACCCGCAGCAACCAAAATTCTGGACCCGAGCTGAGTGGAAATGGCAGTTGCTGGAGCGTGCGTGGGAAGGTCAGTCGTCTTCAGGAGGTTGTTGGGTCCCTATAATACTAGTGATTACCCCATTACTATGGTAGTTATACCCCTTATTTATATTGTTGTGCCCCTATTACCCACATATTGTTATTTCTGTGCCCCATAGAATCCCTCTATTATTATTTTTGTGGCTTTATATTATTATTGTTAGGTCGGCTGGATTATTTTGTGACTCCTTAGACTCCTATATATAGAAAGGAGGTTTTGTCATTTGTATCATCCAAGAATTGTTCATTTA